>SDVV010043316.1:0-10261 GCA_016164225.1 Gammarus roeselii
TGAAGATCCGATGGTTTCTCTGGGTAACTAGGTTCCGAAACTGGTCTTGAACACAACTTGCTTCTGTTGCACACTAAAACAAACTTGCAATAATTCAGTTCATTATCATCGTGGAGAATAAAGTCGACATAGAGAAGATACCAATGCGTGAAAAATGAACTTTGCCAGTACAACGAGAGTACAGTCACGGTAGATTACCAAGAACCAATGCTTTCCATAAATTACAATGCAACGAGAGTACAGCCACGACAGATTACCTAGAACCAATGCTTATTCAGAAATGAACTATGCGCATTGTGGACCAATTGTCTTCAGTTGATAGTAGGCATCGGCATTTTAATTGTAAGATCTACGAAAGAATGTAATTCACATTGAAATGAACACTATCCCACACACTCCCGTGTTCTTGCCAGGTTGGAGAGATGCAAGGTGATGACGGAAAATCAATGTCTAGTCAATTTTCATACACGCTATATGAAGGTGGTTGTCTTACCTGATGTTGCAAGTAATAATTTTGCTACTACGTGGGCGGTTCTCGACAGACATCGTTAACTCAAAGAAGGAAGACAATTTTATTTCTTGTCTATATATGCAAGAACATAAAGCAGAGTTGAAATAGTGAGTAATGTGGGCGTAAAAAAAGGTTCATGTAGAGAAAATCATTATTGATGTATTTAATTGAACGATGAGATATTTCATATTTTATTTGCTGCAGTGAATCCATTCGATTCAACGTCTTCAAAAGCAGTGCAAGCAGCTCAGAGGAGGGCTTTCCTTGTGGAAACTTTCACAATTCGCTGCGAACGAGGAACTGGAGTGCGGAAGGAATTTACATTGTTGGCAGCTTCAGATAAAACGAAAGTATAAACTGAACAGAGAAGTGAACACTTTCATTCCACAATGCATCGTCCAGAAGGTATTAAGTTCTTCACTTGATATGTTGATTCTTGAATCGGAACAAACTAATTGCAGATTCTTAATTACAGGGAACAATTTACAGGGACGGATTTGATGGCTACAAACGTGACTAACTTTATTGATGAATATCTTATGTTACAAGAAACCGATTGACTTCAAACACTGATAACCTCTACATGACGATTATCTACGGTAAAGGTCAATGGCGGAAACAAAGCATTTGTGAAGTGATTCATAACAAATCGTGGATTGCATAATGGTTTCAATTTCCTCCTGAAGGAAGAGTGTTCTGATCCAAAACACTTTTGTCCGAGAACGGGCCAGCGTAATGCATTTTAGAGTTCCAGCACATTTTTCCGCTGGTGTTCAGCGCATATTTGCATAAGAATAATGCACTCCACTGTCAAAACTGAACCGAAATAAAAGTCATCTGGGAAACAGGCTGCGCTCAGCATTAGTGGGGCGGATGGCGCCGCATTAGTGGGGCGGTTGGAGCAGCATTAGAGGGGCGGTTGGCACAGCATTAATTGGGCGGTAAGTACAACATTAGTGGAACAGTTGGCACATCATTAGTTGGGCGGTTGGTACAGCATTAGTAGGGCAGTTGGCACAGCATTAGTCGGGCGGTTGGTAAAACATTAGTTGGACGGCTGTCGCAGCATTAGTGGGGCGGTTGGCGTAGCATTATAAAAAGGGGTTGTCGCAGCATTAGTGGGGCGGTTAGCGCAGCATTAATGGGCCGGTTGGCGCAGCATTAGTGGGCCGGTTGGGGCAGCATTGGTGGGCCGGTTGGTACAGCATTTGTGAGGCGGTTGGCTCAGCATTAGCTTTATTGGACGGGTGGCCAGCATTAGTGGGGCGGTTGTTGTAGCTTAAGTGAGGTGTTTAGTGCATCATCAATATGGTGGTTGGTACAACATTAGTAGAGCGGTTTGTGCAGCATTAGTCGGGGGTTTTGTGCAGCATTAGTGAGACGGTTGATACAGCATTAGTGTGACGGTTTATGCAGCATTAGCGGGCGGTCGGCGCAGCATTAGTGGAACGGTTGACTTAGCATTAGTGGGGCGGTTGTTGCAGCATCAATGGCGAGACGGTCAGACTGGGGGAAGATAAAACACAAAATTTGGTACTCTGTCTCCATCCTGTTGAGAACAGGCCACGATGTTGGTTTCGGCAAGAGTGCCTCCGATAGATTATTGTTTCAATGAGAATTAGAGAGTCTAATCTGCTGTAAGGTTTACCATTGCAATGTAAAGATTGTCGTATTTACAAGTCAAACGGTAGAACAGCTCGAAATGAGTGTTCAAATAGATAGAAGCATCGCAGATTGTATAATTATAATTGGATGAATACTCTTACAAAAACAATACGTCAAGTTGCAAAAAGATGACATCTTATGTCTAATTTTCACTAAAAAATGACAGCATTTCTAACAATGCTATAATATAGTGGACGTAATTTATCAAAAAATAGTACCTTGCGGGCCAAAATGGGATGATGCTAAATGGGTTTCTGTTGTGTCAGAGACCTGTTGAACGGCTGAGAAGCAGAGTTGCATAACTGCAACTAAAATAAAAATAAAATTAATTAGCTGATATTATAATAAAACTTTGCTTTCTAGCCTTTCTATTGTAAGTTCAATTCATTAAGAGTTTGAAACTGAGCACGGATTCTGGACTCAGCCTGCGCGTATCTATTCCACGTTACATTGGCCCCTGCTATTAGCTAAAGGGTCTTTCAATCAGATGTTTAGCGGCTCAGCTTCCTCTCCCCACCTTCATGCTGTAATCGAGGTTAAATTGAGAAAAATGCTGAATGTTGTATTACATCTTAAGGCTTCGACAATGATGAAATGATTTTTTAATAGAATAAGTTAGACTATTTCAATACATAAGTTAAGCTTATGAATTGAATTACCTCTTGCTCTAATGCAGCTAAACCCGATTGAAGCTGTTGTTGAATCAATGCAATTGAAAACATCAATGCACAGTTGACTTATGTGACTTTTTTAACAGGATGCTCTATTTTGAAGGATGCTCCATTCTGAAGGAGCAAAAAGCTACACTCGTCGCGTCTTCTATGGTTGGTACAGTTGTACGTCACAGTTAAGCACCATTTGCAAATTAACTCCCACCTGGTAATAAGGTGCTTACAATAGTTGCTCGGGATCAAAATATATTTTAATTTATGTACTTTTAGTCATATTTATGTGGTGCTAGAAACTTCTGTGAGCACCAAATAGATGAGGTTACTTGTGAATAATGAATCAGAGACCATCCACGGTCTAGCGCATGGAAGATGGGGTTAAAGAGTAAATATAAAGACATAAAATACGGTCGCTGCGATGATTTTATGACGGAGATCGAGATTGTCCATCGTATCTATAAGACCAAATGATCATGATACGACTTGCTTATAAGCTGTCTCGAGTAGTCCGGACCGATAGCTTGTTACTAATCAAGTTCTTTGACAAGAAGAAGTGCGATCAAGGCTGAGAACTCCAGAAAATCCGCATAATTAGGTAAGAAGTTTCTTAATAGTGCAGATTAAGAGACTTCTTTGCCTGGAGTTGGATATTCTTTCCAGACATCGCTGTCAAAAAAGGGCGTCGATGGAGGAGGTGGGAAAACAAGGAAGGGGGAAGGCGAGGAGGGAGGGGAGTCGATGGGGTTGGAACAGGCTCGGTACGCTCTAACCTAGTAGTTCTCAATTAATCTTCCATATTAATCACATTATAAACACAAGCGACAGGTTATCCTTTGTACTTTTTGCAGATGGTACGATCATTTATTTGACTGGAAAAAAATCAATGATATTATCACTAAAATGAGTCATCAATCGGTTCACATTTCAAGCTGGTTCACATCCAACAAGCTGACGCTAAATGTCGACAGGACGCAGGTCATGATATTTTCTAGGAGGATGACACACAAATTGAATCGAAAGGTCAACATGTTGTATATGGAGCACGAGCAAAGTTCCTCTGTGTTACAGTAATTCAGAGGCTTAACTGAAAATATCACGTCTCATTTGTTGCCGGAAAATTATCCAAATTTTGTGGCATCCTTTACAAAATTTGAAATTGTCTCACGACTCCTGCTAAAACACATTTTTACGATAGCCTCATTCATCCTTTTCTGATGTATTGTGTAAACGTGTATGCTTCAACTGACTAAACCAACCTAAGAGCTGTCGTTCTTAGTCAAAAGCGTGTCATCAGACCACCGTCATATGCTGGCACACGTGACTACACGTTACTTCTCTTTTGTCAATGGAATATTCTCCCACTGTGGCACATCATTTACTTCTACAAATCCTCTAATTGTTTAACCTGCAATAATAACGATATTTTCATTACAAATAATCTTATGTATGATCTGCTTAACAATGCTGATTTGCAAATTCCGCGTAACTCGTCAACACAGTTCTAACTCTCTTTAAAACACACAGCTGCTAAGGCTTGCTATTCGATTGCCATAGATATAAAGACAGGTGGAAGTATAGCTACCTTCTCACGTAAACTAAAGTTATACCTGTTTGAACTTGTACGTGCAGAAATTCTTGATTTGTTATTTACTTCCGGCACGCAATTCACCGTATAACTATTTGTGGTTCATCAGTTTAATTTTATAGATACCTTACTTTTTTTCCCCGTATCATATATTCAAATTTCTAATCAACTTATTCATGTAGAAATCAGGGCTTTATAATACCCATCTATCATGCCTCATTGAAATGTTTTTTTCGTATGTAAATGTAACATGTCATGCTAACTATGCAGTTAGTTTCAAATTGGTGTCCCTGTGTGTCAAAGAGAGTGTGAGTAGTGTAATAAACAACCTCATGTCGGGCATTTTCTAACCTCAAGTTTTTCAGTCGAAACAGTATACTGTCGTGCTGAAGTAAATTACGGTGGCCATACTTGCTTTGCTAATTTTTCTTAAAATCAATGGTCCAATATAACACATTTCTCTCGAAATATTAAAAAGTGGAGTGGAAGATTTAGAATTCCCTGTAACCATGTCCATCGGTTGGTTAGATGTAGAGGTAAACTTATTTCCCGACCTTAGCTATGGGTTAATATTAAGTTTAGCTATATAACAAATGTTGTCTCCAGAACAGCTCTCGCTAACGAAGACTTGGTGCGTATTATCCGTGTATTCTGATGTTTCTGTAATTTTGTCATGATGTCATTTTACTTAAATAAATTTTAAATCCTAAATCCTAAAAACCATGTCAATATAATAACAGTTCTGCATCATAGCAAGCCTAGCTAGTCTATTAATAACTGGGTCAATATGAATATCGGAACTAAATAGTGATTCCTGCCACAATAAACATTCAATGCTCTTACGTTCTTGCCAGGAGGTTCAATGACCTTCATCTTAAGGCACACAACAGATATCGCACCCATCCAAACAATAAAGGTAATTGTGTTGTGTTAAACTGTCTCACACTTGGACCTGGACTTGATGGCTTCTCTGCCAACATCAAGAAATGCTCAGCTAAATATAAAAATACATTAAATTGCGACCTAGAATAAATTGAAGAAACAAATCTGGTTATCATAAAGGATATTTGATCATCATCAACCTGATGATAACTCCTTCTCAAAATGACTTTATAAAGGGCAGCATTATAGTGCATACCAGGACTTTACTCATTAGTGAAGAAATATTTACTTTAAAAATGACTTGGCTAACATGTCCTAACATAAAATGGACCAAAATCTATGAATAACGAATGCGAATATATTAGATTTCATGAGGAAGAAGATGATGGCATAATTACTTTAATGATGTTCATTGCTCTATGTATTAACTGGAGGGCATGAATTAAATAATGAAACAGAAAACTTTTCTATGGATGGTCAAGAAACTATAGAGGCGGACCTAGCTAAGAGATGCAAGTTGATCGTTCACCTTTCTCCCTAACTCTTAGTGCTGAGGAAAAGGTGGATGACACTGCAGGGTGCAGGTCTCTACACACAAGATCCTCGGGTAACTTAATTGGTAGTGATGGTAACAGTTGACAGGCAGGCAAAATAGAAAAGGAAAGCTATAACAGCAGACTGATATGCCAGTTCTGCAGTCACAAATCTGGGGCAGAAAAGATACATGGGTTAGAGGAAATGTTGGATGGCCAGGTACAAGAGTAATTGGGCACTCCGTTAAATCAGCACCTGACGTCCCTCCCCGCCACTACTAATAATAGAAGTCTCTATTCCAAGCAGCAGACACGACATAGTTTCAATTCAAGTAGTCGGTAAACAAACAAAGTGTCAAATCACACCAGTTTATCGTCCTCCCAAGAGCATTGTCGCAGATGATATTGATCTCTACAACACCCTCGTCGATGTGGTCAGGACACAAAACAGCATAGTACTTGGAGACTTCAATATTCCCGACAACGATTGGGAAACAGAAGAATGTACGGCCACTGGCCAACGCCTGATTGATTTTGCTGACGATAAGTTCATGACCCAAATGGTTAAGACACCTACAAGAAGTAGCAATATTCTTGATCTTATATTTAGTGCAAGCGACTCTCATGTCACGAACGTCGAAGTGGGCGAACGCCTCGGAAATAGCGACCACAACTGTATCCGTTTTATGATTGAGCTCGAGTTGAAAACGTCAATTAACGGGAAAAAATTCCCTAACTTTAGACTAGCTAACTTTGAAAACTTACGACAGGCAATGACGTCAGTAAATATAACCCTCGGACAAGATGTCAATTAATCGCTAAGCAATTTTTTGAGTGCACTTCAAAATATTAAAAATTTCCATGTCCCTCGCCAAAACAGGCGAACAGCAGTCAATCAGCCTATGTACTGGAAAGTAGAATTGCAGCGCATTCAGTCGCAAAAGAAAGCAATGCACTCGAATAATCAGAAGCCTCCACACGACGATGCTGTAAAAATGAATACAAAATCAGCATATGAATTTTTAAGAAGGTCCAGAAACGAAAGAAAAAAAAATACGAAAATTAAATTACGGTCAACGCCAAAACTAATCCGAAACAATTTTTCAGTAATATATCGAACAAAAAAAAATCAAGATCTGTTATTGGCCCTCTTGAAAATCATATTGATGAGCTAGAAACTGACGACACTAAAATGAGTGTCCTGCTTAACCAATTTTTATGTTCTGTATTTGAGTTTGAGAATGCGGATATTCCTAATCCTGAGGATATCATAGCGCAAAGACAAATCGAAGCCGTCAGCAGAGTGAACTTTCCCTGCCAAAGTTATTAAATATATAGAAAAATTTAAAGTTACAAAATCTCCCGGTCCAGACCAAGTTCATCACAGAATACTGAAAGAGACTAAGAATGAAATTGCCGAACATCTAGCAAACATTTTCACCGAATCTGTCACAAAGGGCACTTGCCCGTCTCAATGGAAAGAGGCCAACGTCACCCCAATTTTTTAAAAGGGGGACAAAAAGTGTCACGGAAATTACCGCCCATTTATAGTCTCACCTCAGTCATAGGTAAATCGATGGAAAGATTGATCACGGAAAAAATTACAGAATTACTAGAATTAAATCAGTTAATACGTAACTCTCAACATTACTTCAGACGCAATCGTTCATGTCTTACTAGCCTGCTGTTTTTTTTTTCAGGAATATAATTGAATTTCACGACGCGAAATCTCCGATCGACATCATAGTCCTTGACTTTCAAAATGCTTTCGACAAAGTTCTTCATAAACGCTTGGTTAGTAAGTTGCACAGCATCGGTATTCGAGGCGAACTCAATAACTGGATAAAATGCTGGCTCAAGGACAGACGGCAGCGAGTTTTACTTAATGGAGCTTCCTCCAATTGGGGTAAAGTTACAAGCGGCGTGCCCCAAGGATCTGTGTTAGGTCCAGTTCTCTTCATAATATTCATAAACGATCTTGACAGCAACATACTCTCGAACATAAGTAAGTTTGCAGACGATACCAAGCTAGGAGAAGAAGTGCAAGCCAAACTCGAGTGTGAGCAGATCCAGTTAGACTTGGACAAAATTGTTGAATGGTCAGAAAAGTGGCAAATAAAAATCAATGTCGACAAGTGTAAAGTTATGCACATTGGTCACCATAACCCTAAGCAGGAATATTCAAAGTTCGGAAAGAAACTGATACCTGTCACCGCAGAGAGAGATCTAGGTGTCATCATTAGTAATGACTTGAAAAGCAGCAAGTAATGTAACGATGCAGCCAAAAAAAGGCACTAAAATGTTAGGCATTATATCCCGCACAATCTCGTACAGGAGCAGAAATAGTATTCCCCAGTTATACACTGCATTTGCTAGACCGCACCTTGAGTATTCCGTCCAATTTTAGTCTCCATACCTCAGAAAAAAACATTTTTAAATTAAAGAAGGTCCTACGTAGAGCTACCAAACTAATTCCTTCGCTGCGCAATAAATCGTACAAAGAGAGACTGCGCGAACTCAACCTTTTTCGCTAGAGAAACGTAGAGTCAGAGATGACACGAACGAAGTGTGGAAGATTATGAAGGTGAAGGAAAACGTCGAGCGAGCAAGCATTTTCACTTTAGATGCAAACGGAATGACCAGGAATAATGGATACAAAATTGTTGGCAAGCATTTCACACTCAATATCACGCGCAATTTCTTCACGTATAGGGTTGTCGAAGAATGGAACAGACGTCCCGCGGAAGTTGTGAACAGCGATGCAATCGAAACGTTTAATTCACGGCTCGACAAATTCTAGCAAAGTTGCTGCTAAATAGATCCCATTTATAGTACTTTCACCAGTATATTCGTGAAAAGTGGTGTCCGGCATTGACACCCATACGGTTAAATTAGTGCCCGGTATTGGCACTAGCACGGTAAACGTCGGGCCCGGCATTGGTACCTGCTCGTTAAAAAAAAGTGTTCAGCTATGACGCCGGTCAGCATTGGTTTAACGAGGAATGAAGCTGTGATAATCTCAGATCAACACCGTGGGTTGGTGGCTTCCTCTCCAGGTGCTAATTTGAGTTGTTTTGATAATCATCGTAGATTGCTATTTCCTTCAACAAACTTTCCGTTTCTTTATCTATTAAAACAGAAAATATATAGACACAAGATGCTATCTCAGACGTTCTATTTCAGAACTAATCTTCTTACTATCAAAAGGCAACCCAGTTTGGGCCAAAGTCCCTGTTGTTGTCTTCTTATACTTGTAAACACTTGTAAAGGCATCTGTGGGGCCCCTCTTCCGCGCGTCAGGCTTCCTTTGTGGCGGAGGCTCCTCGACTCGGATCAGTACTTATTCTACCCCAGACTCCATGCACGTCCCACATCCACTCGGCCAGCACCTTCCCCCCCACACCATGGGTCACCACAACAACGCCAAGTCGATGCCAAACACCTAAATATATTACAAATGAACACAAACGGCATTGGTGTGAAACAAGTCGAACACAAACATCACATTCACATCGCGCCAACAACACCAACGTTTCCTAGGCATACAACACTACGCCCGACCGTCATAACAAAGGCGGCGGTGGTGGACTCATAATACTTGTACATATATATGCTCATCAAACAATTTTGAAAACCTTCAACCTTCTTCTCTCCTCTGCTCTCATCCTCCAAGTCCCAGATCCGTATTGCTCAGTTGGGACAACGACACCCTCATTCATCCCTCTCTTTGCTTCCATCCCCAACGTCCTGCAGCTCATTACACTCTTCAGTGCACCCAGCACTTTACACCCCTCCTTCACTCGCGACTTCACCTCAGGTTCTACTAGCACAGTCTTCTCCACATGGGAGCCCAGATACTTAAAACAATGCACTTCGTCCAACATCTCTCCATTTAGGCGGACACTAATTCTGCTCGCATCGACAGTCCTCGAGCATCTCATTACTTAACTTTTACCCACGTTCACTCGAAGCTTCCTCCTCTCACACACTCAACCAAACTCAGACACTATCCTGCAGAGCTTCTCCTTTGAATCCGCCACCAGCGCCCATTCGCTTCCAACAGTTCCACGCCATGACCGCTTATCCATGTAGAGATTGAACAGCCATGGAGACATCACGCAGCCTTGTCGCAGATCCACTTTCACTGAAAACCAATCACTCACCTCACTTCCCACTCGGCTCCTTTCCCTTTGCAAGGTACTTCTCACAGACCTGTCTAACCGCAAAAATATGATCGGCCCAACCTCTACCACTCCTAAAGCCAAACTGTTCCTATCCGATTGCGCTATCCGTTCAGGCTCTAATCCTTTTGATCTGCATTCTCTCATACAATTTACCGACCACACATAACATTTATACCTCTTCAGTTGCAGCATTCATTTTTTTGCCGCAGGTTTTATACCTCTTGAGTTGCAGC
>SDVV010043317.1:0-10260 GCA_016164225.1 Gammarus roeselii
GTTGCACATCAATCAAGCAGTAGTTGCTTCGTCAGGTGCATCAATCGAGCTGCTGCACATCAATCAAGCCGTAGTTGCTTCGTCAGGTGCATCAATCGAGCTGTTGCACATCAATCAAGCAGTAGATACATCGTCAGGTGCATCAATCGAGCTGTTGCACATCAATCAAGCAGTAGTTGCTTCGTCAGGTGCATAAATCGAGTTGTTGCGCATCAATCAAGCCGTGGCTGCTTCGTCAGGTGCATCAATCGAGTTGCACATCAATCAAGCATTAGTTGCTTCGCTAGGTGCATCAATCGAGCTGTTGCACATCAATCATGCAGTAGTTGCTTCATCAAATGCATCAATCGATTTGTTGCACATCAATCAAGCAGTAGTTGCTTCATCAGGTGCATCAATCGAGTTGCATATCAATCAAGCAAACGTTGCTGCATTAGGTGCACCAATCGAGTTGTTGCACATCAGTCAAGCAGTAGCTGCTTCATCAGGTGCATCAATTGAGTTATTGCAAATCAATCAAACAGTAGTTGCTTCCTCGGGTGCATCAATCCAGCCGTTGCACATCAATCAAGCAGTAGTTGCTTGGTAAGGTGCATCAATCATGTTTTTGCACATCAATCAAGAAGTTTTTGTTTCGTCAGGTGAGTCATCAAATTGCTGCACATCAATCAAGCAGTAGTTGTTTCGTCAGGTGCATCAATCGAGCTGTTGCACATTAATCAAACAGTAGTTGCTTCGTCAGATGCATCAATCAAGATGTTGCACATAAATCCAGCCGTAATTGCTTCGTCAGGTGCATCAATCGAGCTGTTGCACATCAATCAAGCAGTAGTTGCTTCGTCAGGTGCATAAATCGAGTTGTTGCGCATCAATCAAGCCGTGGCTGCTTCGTCAGGTGCATCAATCGAGTTGCACATCAATCGAGCAGTAGTTGCTTCGTCAGGTGCATCAATCGAGTTGCACATCAATGAAGCAGTAGTTGCTTTATCAGGTGCATCAATTGAGTTGTTGCACATCAATCAAGCAGCAGTTGCTTCGTCATGTGCATCAATTGAGTTGTTGCACATCAATCAAGCCGTAGTTGCTTCATCCGGTGCATCAATCGAGTTGTTGCATGTCAATCAAGCAGTAGTTGCTTTGTCAGGTGCATCAATCGAGCTGTTGCACATCAATCAAGCAGTAGTTGCTTAATCAGATGCATCAATCAAGTTGTTGCTCATCAATCAAGCCGTAGTTGCTTCGTCAGGTGCATAAATCGAGCTGTTGCACATCAATCAAGCAGATGCTTCTTCGTCAGGTGCATCAATCGAGCTGCTGCACATCAATCAAGCAGTAGTTGCTTTGTCAAGCGCATCAATCGACTTGTGGCACATCAGTCAAGCAGTGGTTGCTTCGTCAGGTGCATCAATCGAGTTGCACATCAATCAAGCAGTAGTTGCTTCACCAGGTGCATCAATCGAGTTGTTGCACTTCAATCAAGCAGTAGTTGTTTCATCAGGCGCATCAATCGAGTTGCACATCAATCAAGCAGTAGTTGCTGCATTAGGTGCACCAATCGAGTTGTTGCACATGAATCAAGAAGTAGTTGCTTCATTAAGTGCATCAATCGAGTTGCACATCAATCAAGCAGTAGTTGCTTCATCAAGTGCATCAATCGAGTTGTACCTCAATCAAGCAGTAATTGCTTCATCAAGTGCATCAATCGAGTTGTTGCACATCAATCAAGCAGTTGTTGCTTCATCAGGTACATCAATCGAGTTGCTTTATCAATTGAAGTACTCTCGTTGAGCACACATTAAGACCTCCTTCTGCACCGAATAATTTTCCCAGTGGGGGTCGTCGCTCTTGTTAATTTATTCTCTGATGCTAACTCTGAAGTTGCTTAGACCCATTTCTGTTATTTAGTCTAGGGGAAACCTTTCCCATCCCTATTATGTAGTCTCGGGGAAACCTATCCCATCCCTATTATGAGGTCAATGGAAAACCAATCCCACCCCAATTATGTAGTCAAGGGGAAAGTATCCCATCCCTGTGATGTAGTGCCGGGAAATCTTTTCCATCCCAATTATGTTGTCTAGAGGAAACCTTTCCCATCCCTATTATGTAGTCTCAGGGAAACCCTTCCCATCCCTATTATATATTCTCGGGGAAATCTTTCACAGACCAGCTATGTAGTCTAGGAGTAACCTTTCCCATCCCTATTATGTAGTTTCGGGGAAATCTTTCTCATCCCAATTATGTAGTCTAGGGAAAACCTATCCCATATTTATTATGTAATCTCGGGGAAATCTTTCCCATCCCAATTATGTAGTTTAAAGGAAACCTTTCCCATCCCTATTATGTATTCTCGGGGAAATCTTTCCGAGACCAACTATGTAGTCTAGGGGAAACCTTTCCCATCCCTATTATGTAGTCTCGGTTTAATCTTTCCCATCTCTATTATGTAGTCTAGTGGAAACCTTTCCAATCCCTATTATGTAGTCTCGGGGAAATATTTCCCTTCCCAATTATGTAATCTAGGTAAAAACAATCCCATCTCTATTAGTAGTCTAGGGGAAACCTATCCCATCCCTATTATGTAATATTGGGGAAATCTTTCCTATCCAAATTATGTAGTCTAGGGGAAACTTTTCCCATCCCTATTATGTAGTCTCGGGGAAATCTTTCCCATGCCTATCATAAAGTCTAATGGAAGCCTTTCCCGCTCCCAACCCGTGCTCTTCTATCCCTCAATTAGTATATGAGCGCGTTCACTGTTCTCGTATAACTTTACCAGTACAGTTTCTCTTGTAACTACAAGGCCAATGACTTTACCAGTACAGTTTCTCTTGCAACTACTGTACAAGGCCAATGACTTTACCAGTACAGTTTCTCTTGTAACTACAAGGTCGATGACTTTACCAGTACAGTTTCTCTTTTAACCACAAGGTCAATGACTTTACCAGTACAGTTTCTCTAGTAACTACAAGGTCAATGACTCTACCAGTACAGTTTCTCTTCTAACTACAAGGTCAATGACTACCAGTACAGTTTCTATTGTAACTACAGGGTCAATGACTTTACCAGTACAGTTTCTCTTGTAACTACAAGGTCAATGACTTTACCAGTACAATTTCTCTTGTAACTACAAGGTCTATGACTTTACCAGTACAGTTTCTCTTGTAACTACAAGGTCAATGACTTTACCAGTACAGTTTATCTTGTAACTACAAGGTCAATGACTTTACCAGTACAGTTTCTCTTGTAACTACAAGGTCAATGACTTTACCAGTACAGTTTCTCTTGTAACTACAAGGTCGATGACTTTACCAGTACAGTTTCTCTTGTAACTACAGGGTCAATGACTTTACCAGTACAGTTTCTCTTGTAACTACAGGGTCAATGACTTTACCAGCACAGTTTCTATTGTAAATACAGGGTCAATGACTTTACCAGTACAGTTTCTCTTGTAACTACAGGGTCAATGACTTTACCGGTACAGTTTCTCTTGTAACTACAGGGTCAATGACTTTACCAGTACCGTTTCTCTTGTAACTACAGGGTCAATGACTTTAGAATGCAAGCACTAGAATGCTTGCACGAAGCCCATAATGGACGCAAAATATTACACGCGTAAAGTAACTGAAATGGCTTTGTATTGGTCCTTTGCCATAGCCCGCTTTTAAGACCCAAACTCTCTTCATTGCCAGACTTGTTGGTCCGCTGCCGATAACTGGCTATGAACAGTCATGGTTATGTTCGAGTTGCAGCCTACGCAAAGGGCAACATGACTAATAAAAAGTGAAAAAGTAGGGTGCAGCATTTCAAAATGAGCGCATATTTCAGGAGAGCATCGCAGCAATGCGAGTGCTTGGAGCCTCGGCAAACGCTGATACAGCGGCTATGTTTTCAGTAAAGGCAGAGATGCAGCAGCGGTGGCAATGACCTCGTTAACAGTTTTAATTTTGAAAGCATTGCCAGAAAGTAGATCAGAGCAGCAAAAAAATCTTCATTTTTGCAAAGGTTGCAACTGCTGCCGTTTTGGGAGCCGTGCTCCCTGGAAGGGCATCAATATATTATGAGAAAATAGTAAAAATCTACGATAAACACGTGAACTGAATCAAAAATAATTTCCCCAAATTAAAATAAGTGTAGGTACTTTAACCCAAACCTCCCATAATTACAGGACGAATATGAGAGGAAATGGTGACTTCCTTCGTCCATCCACATCGTGAACTATGTCCACTTGCCCTACGAGTCAAGATCGTTGTAGGGAAGAGCTAACAAGAAGTATCAGCAGCGACAATTTTCCAGATATCACCGGAAGCAGGACCAAGGTGGTGGGGGACTTCTGTCTAAACAGGATCATCATCATCAATAAGCAAAACAGAAGCCACGGCTGCATTTCCCGGAGTGTAACAACATACATTTTGAACATGTATCCCGAGAATCCAACAGACACGGCTGCCTGGTCAGTCCCTCTAACCGCCCTTTTTCGGTGACCCCTTCCTACTCCCCCTACCCCCTTACCTTTTGCAGCTATTGAGTTATAGACTGAGTAATCGTCTTGACTAGCGCGATGTTGCCCGAGGTTTGTGCTTGTTGTTGGACACAGAGTAATGGGCGGACGGGGTGACTGGGAGAGGCTGCGAGGTTTGTGCTTGTTGTTGGACATAGAGAAATGGGCGGACGGGGTGACTGGGAGAGGTTGCAAGGCTTGTACTTATTATTGTACACAGAGCAATGGGCGGACGAGGCGACAGGGAGAGGTTGCGAGGCTTGTGCTGAGTGTTGTACACAGAGTAATGGGCGGACGGGGTAACTGGGAGAGGTTGCGACGTTTGTGCTTGTTGTTGTACACAGAGCGATGGGCGGACGTAGTAACTGGGAGAGGATGCGAGGTTTGTGCTTGTTGATTTGTACAGACCAATGGGCACATGGGGTGACTGGGAGAGGAGCAACCTCAACCGTCCTCAAATAGGAAACCCTGGTTATTTATAATGGCAGGATAGGAAAAATAGAGGAATTCCCAATTGGTGGAATTTTACCTCAGGTAACACATCCGCTAGAAGTGTATAACGTTTCTTGGTTAGGTTTCACCATTGGTCAATAAGGAACTTTTTATTCAGATTTAAAAAATTAGAGAGGGGTGATATTTTTTAGTTATTTTTATATACGGCAGTCTATCTGAATGTAAGAACCAGTTGCCAGGCATTCATATATGTTTGTTTCCAATGTGGTTGAAAACGGCATTTGAAAGTGCACTGGTCTTCTAGCGGAATCTGATTGTAAAAAAAAGGACATTTACTGCACAACCCCGCAATCCAATCTTCTTTCGATTAGAACACACAAAATCCACTGTAAAATAAGTACTTGTATTAGCATAATTAACAAACAATTTAGAAAAATAGGTGAGGAACTCCCAAGCAATGTAAAGTTCTACACATGTAGGACGGAGTGTAACAGTCCATGTAGTAGTAGTTTTAGTATTAGGCCTGAGACGGGCTGAAGAGTCCATTCTAGAAGTACTCCAAAATTAAATTTTCTGTACAACTAGACCTACCTAGATAAGGTGCCCATCGTTCATGGGTTGCCGGATGCTGAAGGCTCCAACGGAGGTTGCTGCTACATTAGCGGCTATAGTCCTAACGTCACACATTTTCTTAGTAAGGGAGTGTTTTAGTCTACCAGTGTTTGTCGAGGCGGTTTCTGAAGGTGTTTACGTTATTACTGTTAACACCATCTTGAGGCCAACGGGTTCCAAATTATTGGTATCGTGATTGGAAAGGGTATCTGTATTGGAGGGTATTTAGATTGAAAAATGTATATCGTATTATTAATGTTTATATATGAGAACTTTCTAGTTCAACTCATTCATAGTAGTCAATGCGATAAACAATTATCAACTGAATTGCGAGACCATCTCAGTCAAATTGGCTTGGAATCTCTATTAGCATTGTTTACAGAGAATGTGTATAGTTTGTGAAATAATTGGAACTCATTGGAAATGATTATCACTCTTCTGCCCGTCTCAGGCCTACTACTACAACTACTACTACATGGACTCTTCAGCCCTCTCAGGCCTACTACTAGAACTAGTACAGTAGCATATATAACTCCGAAAACGGCATTCCAGAGTCACTTTTGGTGGGGCAGAAACGGGGGTCATCGATGCAATACGTGCAACCTTGAGTCAGCGGGCGGAAGGAGGTCGGCGCGAAGGCAGGCAGCGCGAAGGAACTGGTTTTAGCAACCGGACAGATGGATAGCTTTCGGAATATTTTTATTTACATAAGGGTATTAGCATTTCAATGCTTGGGTATATTGTATTGCAACTCCGTTCCATGTCATGTTGCATGCATGCATTTTCGATGCTGGGTCCTCTGAATGTTTATGGGGTATTGACAACATACAGTTATACGATATTTTTTTATTGATAATAAATCTAACAGGTACATAACAATTTACATGCAGTATTAAAGGTTGATACTCCAAACATATTCTTCTTGCACGAATGTGGATTTTCGGAGACGTTCATGATTAATTTTTCAACCTTGGTATCATTTCTTCTTCGCTCGCTGTTAAAGAACTGCAAGATTATCTTTTTAACTGGTATATTTTGGCATAGATAATAAGCAAAGTAGATGCAGTCCGCTCCCAGACCAATAATTGATCACTTTGGATTGGTTTATGTAGTACAAGTTGTATTTTTGCATGGATATTATAATACGAAGCTTTACTTCATACATATATTTTTTGGGTGAAACCCAAACGAATCAAAAATGTAGTGTTTGTTATAGTTTTTAAATATAAGGATCCAATGACCCATTTTATTAGGATCGCTTTCGCTGTTAACAATCATGTAGCTATTCATTTGATGCATGGGCATTCTGTTTTCAGCAAAACACCCTATATACGCGCGTTTCATAATTTGATCGCTCCTGGATATGTGGTCAATTTGATTATTATCCATGATTACTGTAGATAGTTCGGGAATACCCTCCTTGCCGAGTTTTTTTTGATGACACCGAGTGTATAACCGACCAGGAACAAGATCTTACTCATGGTGGGTGGATTTTTACAATTCACTCTTATACGTATGTTTGCTCGTTTTTCTAGGTTAATGACATCTTCAGAGTCGGTGGGTCTTGTATCTATAACAAATATAGTTCTTCCTGCAGGGAAATTTTGTCTTGGGATGAGATGAGCGCTGCTGCGCCTTCTTAGAGCCGAACGGGTTCGATGGTATGCTTGGGCACACTCTCTGTGAAACGATTATCTAATGTTGGTAACACAGTTTGCGTTTACATCGACGATAACGTTTGTGATATCATTATGCTGGAAGTAATTTGAATTGCGATCATATGATCTGTTATGTGCCGCTTGATCGATGAGAACAGAGCTAATTTATGTGGAACAACTCCGTTGAAATGGGAATCAATGGAGATGGAGTTTTGACCGGTAGGAAACACGATTGTTTTGACAATAAGTCGGCCGAACATGTATTCAATCATGTCATTGTTTTTGTGAGCGCTTTATTTAGAGCAAGCGAAGCTGTAGGGTATGGTACAACTTTTTTACACCATAATTTGTACGAATCAACTAAATAGATGTATTGTTCATTGTCATGTGTTAGAAGAGCGCTACTAGGTTTTGCCAGCTCCAAACGTATATTTTTGCTGACATTATCCAATAGATAACTATTGCTACCGGAAACATAAAAGTTTTGTGGTCCCATCATATGTATACCATGACGTACACTTTCTTCAATCCAAGTCTCATTTTCGTTTTGATTAGCGAAATTCGCCGCGACGATGATTTCTGGAATGGGTGTTTGCAATGATTTATACGTCATATCCAACCCTTTATCATTTAGATCGGAGCTGTTCATGAAAGCATGAGTGTTGAGATTATTTAGTAGTCCTGTATAGCTACTTCTTTCACACTGAACATCATTTAGGAATAGAGAGTGACTTTGGAACATACGATGAAAGAACCCGTCAACGAGTGTAACATTTGCAGAGGCAGCCAATGCGCTTCCATTCGCATTTCTTACGCGGATTTTCACATCTGCAGTTAACGAGCTCAAGCCAACCATTTCATTATCCGATCCTGAAATATGAAATTCTATAAAGAAAACGGCAATTCTACCATCATGCAGACTGTTGTTTGTACAAAGATAATTGCTTTCAAATTTCGATTCGATACTTGATGCAATTAAATATTTATTGTTGATGGAGGGACACATATCAATCACTCCCATTTCATAGTTTTCCGTAGGGGCTTCTAGCCCGGTCATGTTGAGAGATTATCCACCAAGCATGTTGTAGGTAAAGAACCTTACCTAAACTAACGTTATTGATACATGAACAGTGCTATTTATTAGTAATTACCTATTGGACGACACGACTCCATCTTCCTTCCGTGGTTCTTCTTCCATTTTACGATTTTTCGTTACTTTTCTTGTGATCCTACCTCCAACCATGGCTTTCATTACAACATTCTTGAGTATAGCAATCCCATGTTCCTATGTTGATTTCCGCATATCTTTCTGCTCCAAGTAATCGTGTGCCATGTTTCGAGCCACATCGGCAGCTACAGGCAGTAATGTTCTTCGTAGAGAAGGCAATGTGCGTCCTACAAAACTGGCTATGGATGAGAAGAATCCGCTCCCTCCTCTGGCACGATATCGGATTTGTGAATTTGTCAATATCATGTAAGCTTCCTCCACGTATTTTGTCCTGTTTTGCGAATCAATCATTTTATTGTTTGTACAACGGAAATGCATAAACCACCCTCATGATTGCTAGATACCAAATGATTTTTTTTATAACCAGCGTTATATTTATAAGACTCTAGCTTCTTTTAAAATGAAATACGCATAGGCTTGATCCACCATCCTTGAACGGGATGTTACCGCCAACACCATCTCGTAGATCGATGGAAATTGAATCAATATGACTACGCTGTATTTTTTAGATTTAACATGAACGCGTGTTAATGAATAAGAGTTAATAAGAGGAATAACATCCAGAATATTGACTTGTTTGTCGCCCACAAAACTGCGTGGAATTATATCATAGTAAACGTTAATGTAGCACAGTTTTGTTCATAAAGGACATTTTTTTGCTTACGCCTCCTCTACCGACATTATATTCACATATCGCTCCGCAAAATAAATAAGCCGATCTATCTCTGACAAAGTACCCATTCACTATAGCTTCAGTATATTTGTGTTACGACATGTTTTGAAGAAAAAAGGCTTCAAACTTTATGCGTCGAGTGGCTTTATTATATTCAAACAATTTTCCTTCATCTCTAACGATTTGTTTCCTCAACAGACTTTTTCTGCTATAGATTTCTAGCTCGGAGACGTATTCTTCCAATGTATTGCCTGAGGTATTCTCGCTAGGAATAAACAAAGCTTTTTCATGCCCGATTCATTCATTTTCAGCCTTCAAATAGTCTATGTAGATTACATTGTTGTATTGTATATCATGCTTTTTATCTTGAACGAGTCATTATAGAATATTTCTGCAAGTCCTACACTCCAATCTCCCTGTAGCTGTATTTCTAGATAAATATTGTTAGTAAAACATGAAGACGTGTTGTTTTGGTACAATTGGCTACTGCCTAGCGATGAGACATAGACAAAAAAGTCCTCCGGTTCCTGCATCCTGCACTGTGTCCTACGTCATACTGACAACAAACCGCTTGTAGACATCAATATATACTCTAACTAGTAGGACAATCAAACAACTTTATATACATTTTTTACATGTATGCATACTAGGTAGATTTAACATGGAAGAGACCCGGCTTGCGTCTCTTCCATGTTAAATCCATTTGATCGATAACATTTTTGTGGTTCACCAGTTGGTGTTTTGGTAAATGAATAATAAGTGAATATAATTAATTAGTGGTTACTCAAAAAGTTAATAATATATGAGCTCAAGTGAGCAATGAGAATTCTGATTTGTGCTTTCACTTTCAAGGCACAGAACCTATCTGACTCCAAGTTATTTCTTTCCACATGAGAAGGTAAGTGTATGATCAAGCACAAATAACAGATACAAGGACAGTAAGAGGCACGGTAGCTTTTGGTGATTATTATTCCCAAAACCTTACTTTGTCAGGCTGTTCTGGGATAATATAGAAGGGGAAAGAAGAAATATAGGTAGAGGTATAGCCAGCTGAAAATCTTGGTGGCGTCAATGGATCCCTGGGGGGGGACCTTGTTCAATTCTTCTGACTTAATTTCTGTCTTGCTTGAAGACGGGT
>SDVV010043318.1:0-10260 GCA_016164225.1 Gammarus roeselii
CATACCTACTCATTCATGCCCCGAGGAGATGTTGACATACATACCCATTCATCATTCGAGGGGATGTTGGTATACCTACTCATTCATGCCCCGAATGGATGTTGGCATACCTACTCATTCATGCCTCGAGGGGATGTTGGCATACCTACTCATTCATGCCTGGAGGGGATGTTGGCATACCTACTCATTCATGCCCCGAGGGGATGTTGACATACCTACTCATTCATGCCTTGAGGGGATGTTGGCATACCTACTCATTCATGCCCCGAGGGGATGCTGTCATACCTACTCATTCATGCCTCGAGGGGATGTTTGCATATCTACTCATTCATGCCCCGAGGGGATGTTGGCATACCTACTCATTCATGTCATGAAGGGATGTTGGCATACCTACTTCTTCATGCCCCGAGGGGATGTTGGCATACCTACTCATTCATGCCTGGAGGGGATGTTGACATACCTACTCATTCATGCCCCGAGGAGATGTTGACATACATACCCATTCATCATTCGAGGGGATATTGGTATACCTACTCATTCATGCCCCGAATGGATGTTGGCATACCTACTCATTCATGCCTCGAGGGGATGTTGGCATACCAACTCATTCATGCCTGGAGGGGATGTTGGCATACCTACTCATTCATGCCCCGAGGGGATGTTGACATACCTACACATTCATGCCTTGAGGGGATGTTGGCATACCTACTCATTCATGCCCCGAGGGGATGCTGTCATACCTACTCATTCATGCCTCGAGGGGATGTTTGCATATCTACTCATTCATGCCCCGAGGGGATGTTGGCATACCTACTCATTCATGTCATGAAGGGATGTTGGCATACCTACTTCTTCATGCCCCGAGGGGATGTTGGCATACCTACTCATTCATGCCTCGAGGGGATGTTGGCATACCTACTCATTCATGCCCCGAGGAGATGTTGACATACATACCCATTCATCATTCGAGGGGATATTGGTATACCTACTCATTCATGCCCCGAAGGGATGTTGGCATACCTACTCATTCATGCCTCGAGGGGATGTTGGCATACCTACTCATTCATGCCTGGAGGTGATGTTGGCATACCTACTCATTCATGCCCGAGGGGATGTTGACATACCTACTCATTCATGCCTTGAGGGGATGTTGGCATACCTACTCATTCATGCCCCGAGGGGATGCTTTCATACCTACTCGTTCATGCCTCGAGGGGATGTTGGCATACCTACTCATTCATACCTCTTGGGGATGTTGGCATACCTACTCATTCATGCCTGGAGGGAATGTTGGCATACCTACTCATTCATGCCTCGAGGGGGATGTTGGCATACCTACTCATTCATGCCCGAGGGGATGTTGGCATATCTACTCATTCATGCCTCGACGGGATGTTGGCATACCTAGTCATTCATGCCCCGAGGAGATGTTGGCATACCTACTCATTCATTCCCCGAGGGGATGTTGGCATACCTACTTCTTCATGCCAAGAGGGGATGTTGGCATACTTACTTATTCATGTCAAGAGGGGATGTTGGCATTACTTCTCATTCATGCCCCGAGAGGACGTTGGCACACCTACTCATTCATGCCCCGAGAGGATGTTGGTATACCTTCTCTTTCATGCCCCGAGAGGATGTTGGTATTCCTACTCATTCTTGCCTCGAGGGGATGCTGGCTCAAATTTAATGTTGTGGCATAAATTCACACAACCAACCTAAAGTTATATCATGATTACACAATGTTGATTATAAGCACTATCACTACCCAGTGAATGATGACTGTATCATTAGAACAGGAATTGAAGGTGTAGCACTATACGTGTTCTACTCTGGTCCTGGTTAGTTGCGCTGAGTAATATACAGGTTAAACGTGGTTATTTTGATTACAATTTTGTGCTTGGCAGGTCAGAGAAAAAAAAAGAAAAGTTTATAATAATTTCAATTTTAATAAGATTAAGGGGTTGATAATCTAGAAATATAACAGTAGTTTTTAAATGCAATGTATTTATTCAGATTTTTTCTCATGAATCTCCAATCAATACTTGATTTCCTCCAGCATTTACAGAGTTTTTCCAGAAGTTTCTCATATTTTGTTCACAAAGTTTTGCAGCGGGAGTCTGCAATTGGAATTGTCACTCCCTCCAGTAACCGTAAGAGTGGACTGAGGCGTCCCTGGCCGTGGGCAACTAATGAGACTGACTACATTTATGGGATCATATATTTATTTGAGTAATAATTAAAGTGGTGAAACTGGGAAGATGCTGAACAGAAAAAAGCTTCCAAACATAATTTATGTCATTTATATTGTTGTAGATACCATACATTTTGTAAGTTATATACCACAGAGGTGAATTTATATTTTTTAGATAGGACAATAATATTTTTCACCTACATTAATAATGAATGCTTGCTCATATGTTCGTACTTCTAGATATACCCAAACAGATTTAAATATAATTTTACCTAAGTGAATCAACATTACATACTACCACTTCTTGCTCCACATACATAGCATCAAACTGTTAGTCAACATTACATACTACCACTATATATTGCTTCACATACATGGGATCAAACTGTTGGTCAACATTATATACTACCACTATATATTGCTTGACATACATAGCATCAAACTGTTAGTCAACATTACATACTACCACTTCTTGCTTCACATACATGGCATCAAACTGTTAGTCAACATTACATACTACCACTTCTTGCTTCACATACATGGCATAAAACTGTTAGTCCACATTACAAACTACCACTATATATTGCTTCACATACGTGGCATCAAAATGTTAGTACGCATAGTTTGTAAGAAACATTTCTCCGGCCCGAAGTCAAGCGGTTGGTCTTCTTTGCATGCAAACTGTTCAGGCATATGCCAAGCTCGGTCGAGAATATGCATGAGATCAACATATCTGCATGTATGCGGTATCCACGGTGGCAAGCGGCCTTCCTGCGCTGCTGCCTCAGCATCGTAAAACTGAATCACTTCTATTCCGTGAGGTCTGCCAGGAAAGGAGGACATCACCTCTTGCGTGTAGTCGGCCAGGAAAGAAGGACATAACCTCTTTCGAGTAGTCTGCCAGGCAAGAAGGACATCACCTCTTCGGAGTACTTTGCCAGGCCAGAAGGACATCACCTCTTCCGTGCGGTCTGCCTGGAAAGAAGGACATTACCTCTTCCGTGCGGTCTGCCAGGAAAGATGGACATTACCTCTTCCGTGCGGTTTGCCAGGAAAGAAGGACATCACCTCTTCCGCGCGGTCTGCCAGGAAAGAAGGACATCACCTCTTCCATGCAGTCTGCCAGGAAAGAAGGATATTACCTCTTCCGTGCGGTCTGCCAGGAAGGAAGGACATTACCTCTTCCGTGCGGTCTGCCAGGAAAGAAGAACATCACCTCTTCCGTGCGGTTAGTTAGGAAAGACGACAACACTTCTTCTGTGAGGTCTGCCAGGAATAAATTTATCACATTTTCGGTGTGGTTTACTAGGAAAGAAGGACATTACCTCTTCCGTGCGGTCTGCCAGGAAAGAAATACATCACCTCTTCCGTGCGGTCTGCCAGGAACGAAGGACATCACCTCTTCCGTGCGGTCTGTAAGGCAAGAAGGCAAACATTGGTTCCCGCCGACAAACATTGTTCATGACGACAAATATTGTTGTCGCCGACAAACATTGTTTGCGCCGACAAACATTGTTCTCGTCGACAAACATTGTTCCCGCCGACAAACATTATACTCGCCCGCAAACATTGTTCACGCCGACAAACATTGGTTCTCGTCGACAAACATTATTCGCACCGAAAAACATTGTTCTCGCCGACAAACATTGTTCGCGTCGACCAACATTGTTCTCGTCGAGAAACATTGTTCTCGCCGATAAACATTGTTCTCGCCGACAAACATTGTCCCCGCCGACAAACATTGTTCTCGCAGACACACATTGTTCTCGCCGACAAACATTTTTCTCGCCAACACTCAACGAATACATTGTAACAGTTTCACAGATGAGAATATTAATAATATTCCAGAATTCGGACTGCCTGGAGAAGTACGACCGTTGAAAATTCCTCTTTGGTGAAGTAGTGGAACAACTCAGAAAACTAAATATTTACAAATCTACAGGACCAGATGATCTGCATCCGGTAATGTTACGAAACCTTTTCGAAATCATAAGTGGTCCACTGGCAGAGATCTCTAACAAGTTTATGACTACTGGAATTATTCCACAAGAATGGAAAACCGCAAATATCACATCCACATTCAAGAAGGGTAGTAGGCAAGAGCCAGGAAACTAAAGACCAATCAGTCTCACATCTGTGGTCAGCAAACCCAAGGAAAGATTGATAAAACCCTGTATAACACGTCACCTAGAGAGAAACCACCTTATCAAGGTCACCGAGATATCCGAAGAAAGTAAAACTGACGACCTTATTTATCTTAAATTTCATAATGCGTTTGATAAGGTCCCTCATGAACCCCTACTTAGAAAGGCGGAAACGCTTGGCCTAACTGGAAACGTGGTCAGGTGGTTCCGAATTTGATTCACGGGCCGCAAGCAATGGGTCTGTATCGGCCAAGGAAACAGTCAGTGGGCTACGGTAACCTTGGGAGTACTCAGGGCAGTGTTCTTGGGCCCCTGCTCTTTATAATTTATTTAAATGACTTGGACACTGACATCGTTAGCAAGTTAACACTAAACTCTGCCACAAAGCGGACTGTGTGCAAGATCGCATAAACATCCCAAGGGATCTTGATAAACTAGTGGACTGATCTGATAAGTGGCAAATGAATTTTAATATTTAAAAATGCACTGTTATGCACATCGGATCACAAAATCGAAATTCTGCTTTAGTAATGGCAGACCATCATACGACTGAAGTAGACCAACAAAGAGACTTTGGCATATTAATCACCAAAGACCTCAAGTGGAAAAACCAAGTGGAAGCTAGTTCCAAGAAAAGAAATAGAGTCCTTGGATTTCATCCATAAACTTCCACTGCAAGTCCAGGGACATCGTGCTTCTCTATATACTTCAATCGTCAGGCCTCAAATGAAATTTGCAGTACAAATTTGGTACCCTCACCTAAGAGGGGATATTAACAAAATGGAACTTGTTCATCACCGAGCAACCTAAAAGATTTCGGAACTGAGAATAAGAAACATCCGCAGAGACTTGACGAACTAAAACTGATATCACTTGGAAGAAGACAACTTAGAGGTCAGTTAATAGAAACCTTCAAATACCTAAACGGATTTACTAGAGCTAGCGCCAAGGGCCTCTTTGACCGAGATTATAACCCAAGGAACAGAAATAATGGACAAAACTGTAGCTAAAATCATTCAGAACATCAGTGACCGAAAACTTCTTCCCGATCACGATACCAACAATTTGGAACCGTTTTGCGCATGATGTGGCTAACAGTAATAACGTGAACACATTTAAAACCCGCCTCGACAAACACTTGGAGAATAATCCACTCCTTACTAAGAAAATGTGGCGTTTGGACTATTGCCGCCGAGTTGGCAGCAATAGGTGATGCCCATCTATCCTGGCTGGGCTAGATGTACTGCAAATTCACTCATGGAATACTTCTAGAATGGACTCTCCAGCCAGTCCCAGGCCTACTACTACTACCTGAACATATTTGAATCTATATATAGCGCCCAGTGACATCTCACCTCGAAATTTTATTCACTTATCCATGTGGATAACTAGCCGTCTTCTCTTCTGTAGCACAGATTTGAGCGGGACCTGTTGCAGTAGGGAGTAAAGTATAAATACTAACCTCCTTCCAATAGATGCTCGACAAAGTATCCAATTCAATATCGATCTTGCTCTTTTTAGGATTAAATTCCATGTAGATGTTTGTCAAAATGTAAAAATATTGGCTTTTCTCTTAACTAGCGTCTAAATTCAAAATGTAAATACTGATCTCTTGCCTTTTTTGACTAAATTCTGCGATAACTATTCGTCAAACTTAAAAATGTCTCATTTGACTAAACTCAGGAGTTGTCACGTGCAACTTTTTTTAGCATAAGTCCTTCTGGCATCTCACATGAAATTTGAAATGCTCTTGTAGGACCAATCACACGTGTTCAGAGACTTATTCTACTGAACACTAGGGAGAACCACTCTCAGAAAACTACTCTCCTACATTTCACGACATTTTTGAAAATTCCGGCCTAGACTCTAGACCAGCCAAGGGCAGATCTATCCTTAGGAGAGGTCACTCCAACGTCTCACCTTGAAGTGCGACAGGCTTCAAGGACCGCTAGCGTACAGAAGACTTAATCTTCTGAGCACATGAGGGAGGACCACTGCACGGGCAACTGGGTGTGGTGCTCCTCCCAAATGTGCACTTACTTGTCAAAATTGGATACCCATATGCTCCTTCGAAGTAGACTCAATACCTAGTTGGAGTCCGTCTGACCCAACCTCTGGGGCAAACCGACAGGCATGCGCTCGAGGAAAAGTATGAGTCCGCTGAACGTATGGGCCTGGCCGTCTCGGCTCTTCCGTCTGAGATGCAACCGCCGGAATTCTAAATACTTCGCTTCCCGTCTTGTTCGCCCCGTTCCTGAATTGTCGTTCTGACACTCGACCTTTTCTTCTTCGGGGCTGAAATGCCTCGGGTAGTAGTAGGGTAATAACTAGTATGATGGTGATGACAGTTGTGGTTTCTCTACTTTCTATCCTTACACCCTTTTTTCTCTGTATGTATGCGTGAATTTATAAAGCCTCGTTGACAATCCCCCACTCTTCTTTCACTTCTTTCATTGGAAACACTCGACATGAGCACTCGTGCTCATTTGTTTTCCTCACTCTGGTCTAATCTAATCTAATCTACTACTTCCTCTTCGGGCTGCCTGTAAGGAAAGAAGGACAACACCTCTTCCGTGCGGTCCAAAAGGAAAGACTGACATCACCTCTTCCGTGCGGTCTGCCAGGAAAGAATGACATCACCTCTGCCGTGCGGTCTAAAAGGAAAGATTGACTCCACCTCTTCCGTGCGGTCTGCCAGGAAAGAAAAACATCACCTCATCCGTGCAGTCTGCCAGGAAAGAAAAACATCACATCTTCGGTGTGGTCTAAAAGGAAAGATTGACATGACCTCTTCGGTTCGGTCTGCCAGACAAGAAGGACATCACCTTTTCCGTGCGGTCTGCCAGGCAAGAAGGACATCACCTCTTCCGTGCGGTCTGCCAGGCAAGAAGGACATCACCTCTTCCGTGTGGTCTGCCAGGCAAGAAGGACATCACCTCTTCCGTGCGGTCTGCCAGGCAAGAAGGACACCACCTCTTCCGTGCGGTCTGCCTGGAAAGACAAACATCACCTTTTCCGTGCAGTCTGCCAGGAAAGAAAAACATCACCTCTTCCGTGTGGTCTAAAAGGAAAGATTGACATCACCTCTTCCGTGAGGTCTGCCAGGCAAGAAGGACATCACCTCTTCCGTGCGGTCTGCCAGGCAAGAAGGACATCACCTCTCCCGCTTCAACCTTCGTAGCGAACGCTTATGCGCAGCTCACGCACCAGGATGGTAAACTCTCTTCCGCTAGGCTTAGGTAGGCAATTGCATGCCCCTCGTAGGGTCGCCAGATTTATCTACGCTAGGCTGTAACATCTAAGCCTTTCCTATCCTCCTTATAATTTCGACCTTATGTGCTGATAGAGCGACGGTGGGGTGTGAATCCCAAACCCATTGGCTTGAGGGGAGCCGTATAGACTACCGCACCTACGGAGCCCTTTTTAGTCGGGCAAATAAAACCATTTAATCAGCAGAAGGAAGTTGCTATGATTTATTTGCTTTGCTTTGCAATCATCTCAATCCCACGTAGGAAGTAACTTTGTGGCACTACCGCGCCACCTACTCGCATTCGAATTAGGTCCGTTTAGAACCGTTCATATCCGTCTCCGTGAATTTTTAATTAGATCCGTTTAAAACCGTCGATATTTGTCTCTGTAAATGTATATGTATAAATAATGCGTTAAGATAAGCACGCCATCACTTGTTTGATACCGCAAGTTTCCTTTTTGAATTGGTGCCCGTAAATGTATCACCGTTTTACGCACATGCTACTTATCACCCTATTCTTGTTTATCACCATCGGCCAACTGTTCACTGTTTGAATTCGATATTGAAAAATATACATTGCAAACAGTCAAGCCTCTCCGGAAAACAAGCTAGGAGTGGTGCAGCTGAGTGTCGTAGAGGGCTCCCATCGCTCAACGCAGAGGGCATTCCTCTCTCCCCTCAGAGGGATGTCTACCCTTGTCTGCATGTGCCCTGTACAAGGACCAGCCTGTTACCTCTCTCAGCATTCGTGCAGTACCTCAACTCAATTTCAACTGTGCATACTTACACTTGTAAACCTCTGCCGTGCGGTCTGTAAGGAAAGAAAATACCACCTCTGCATCGACGAAAGGTTCCCGTTTTTACCCACAACTTTTTTCATGTGCGACTGTTTGAGAAAGCGGACCGAGCAAGTCAAGTGTTGATGATATTAGCCCTCCTGATTTATAGTAAAGGAAAATATTATTATTATTGGCAATGTTGACGCCTTTTTAGGCCGTTGAGTAGTTGGGATCCTTCTTTACACACTCAGGACTCATTCACAAGGGTGACTCAACTCACCTATTTACTCTTCTCAGAAAAAAACATTCATACAACAAGCTGCACTCAGTACAGGCACGTAGCCTGAATTTCGTCACGGATAGGTCAGATTTCTTCTTTCCCAATTAATGGACTATTATACTTCCAGGCAATTGATGAACTACTATACATCAAGGCAATTAATGGACTATTATATTTCGAGGCAGTTAATGTACTATTATACATCTAGGCAATTAATGAACTATTATATTTCGAGGCAATTAATGGACTATTATATTTCGAGGCAATTACTGGACTAATATACATCGAGGCAATTAATGGACTATTATACATCGAGGCAATTGATGAACTATTATTCATCAAATCAATTAATGGACTATTATATCTCGAGGCAATCAATGGACTATTGATCATCAAGGCAATTGATGAACTATTGTATATCCAGGCAAATAATGTACATTTATACATCCAGGCATTAGAGAGAACATACCAACAAATTCGGTGAGGCACTCGATGGTACAATAACAATACTACAGAAAACAAGTTCAACAAAAAAACTTCCCTACCAATACATCGGAAATATCGTCTAAAAAAAAACACAAGTAAAGACAGACCTAGATTGAGATACACGACAACTATTTATAGATTAAGTTTGAGACACGCGTGCTCAAAATACCTTTTATGTCCCTTCCCACATCAATATGTATACACATAACAATGTTGGAGCGGCTTAGTATAAAGCATCCTATCAGTGAACATACTCGGGGTCCTATCTCAACCTGACATCCACCCGCATATAATGGGCCCACAACCTAGATATGCAGTTAGGAGTCAAACATTATTCCTATTAATATCTGGATATTCCTGCACAAGCAGTATTCTGTCCCATCATTCTTAAAGTGGGGATAGTTCGTATCCCTCACTGGGATAAGATATGTAAGTAAACAGAGAATTAATCATTGAAAAAATTGCAGTCCTCACCAGGATTCGGGCCTCGCGTTGCAGGAATAAGAGGCCAGTACTCCAGCCACTGAGCCATCTAGCACGACAGAAGTTGTGATTCAAGCCTTCGTGGGTATTGTACTGTTTAGGGTCGACAACCAATTCCTCAGTTCATCACTATTATAGCCCAGTAACCGTGCTCAAGATGTTAGAGAGTATATATGAACAATTTCGTTGGGAGACTTGAACAGTACAATACCCACGAAAACTTGAATCACAACTCCTGCTGTGTTGATTAGCTAAGTGGCTAGAGTGCTTGACTCTTATTCCTGCGACACGGGGTTCGAATCCAGGTGAAGAGTGAAGTTTTTCCAATGATGAATTCGCTGTTCAGTTACATACATCCTCATTAATGGACTATTATAAATTCAGGTAACGGACTATTACATATCCAGGCAATTAATGGACTATTATACATCCAGGCAATTACTTGTCTATAATACATACAGACAATTAATGGACTACCATATATCCTGGTAATTTATGGACTATTATACATCCAGCTAATTAATGGACTCTTATGTTTCCAGGCAATTTATGGACTATTATACATCCATTCAATTAATAGACTATTCTAAATCCAGACAATAATAGACTATTATACATCGAGGAAATTATTGGAATATTTTATA
>SDVV010043319.1:0-10260 GCA_016164225.1 Gammarus roeselii
CAGGCCTAGAGGTAGACCGAAGTTTGGGTGGATGGATGGTCTGAAGCAGGCGTTGGGAAGAAGAGACATGAAAGTGGAGGTGGCGAGAGAGCGTGCAATGAACAGGCGTGATTGATTTTGACGCTGCTCTGATGTGCTTTCCCGCCCTTGGCATCCCGCTGTCGGGATGGTCGTGGGTGGGGGGGGCCCGGCCATTATGACGCGGCGGGGGTAAACCAGTGAAAACTGTCGGGCCCTGCTGCTGACGACGTTTCCTCGGTGCATTCGGGACCCAGAGTGTAAGTTGAGGGGCTACCGGCCAGACCCTTTAGCACAAGGGGGCTAAGTTGTGTGAGTGTGAGCGTGTGAGGTGCGCCTTGCCGTCGGCCACCCCCCTTTCTGGGGGATGCGGCCTAGTGTCTGTATCTGTATCTGATGTTGAAAAAAAGCAGGAGTGACTCAACGTACAGATAGTACGAGTCTCACTAATCAATCGGAAGCCCCCATTCATGGACTAAATATTACTTTAAATGTTACTAATTCAATTAATACTCCATCTTTGATAAACCACTTGTCTGAAATAAGGCCCTTACTACCAGGCAGACACAGACAGCCCCGCAGTCCGATAGCAATTGGATTGGGATTAGGATTTCTAGGAAGCTACTCATTTTCAAAGATTTTCGATACCAGTAATCAAGGCGACATCGACGCCCTAAACCGCAATATTCAAAACAATAACAAACTCATTAAATTGACTAACGAGAGATTAGACATGTTGTCCCAAAACGTGACTGATTCCTTTGAGACAGTAAAGAAAATCCTTAACAAACTATCAGAGACCCTAGAATTAGCAGACATTCACCAAGCAATACAGTGGAATTTAGACCAGCTAGTGGCAAGCTTAACGGACATCCGGACTACATTTAGAACTAGCGAGCTAACTGTATCTCTGCTCGAAGAAGGAATAGTAAACCCTGAATTAATTGACCTAAAATCCCTGAATAACATCATTATCAAAGGTCGCAAGTCTTTCCCAACGTTAGACTTCCCGCTTGAAATATCCCGATATCAACTAGAACATATCGTTCAAATATTGAAGATCCAAAAAGTATCACATCATAAATTCTTGATGGTCATACCTCTGACGCATACGACGTCTTACGATGTGTTCTCACTAATAGCTCATCCCCTAAAAATAGATTCATCGTCGCTGGTTATCCCTGAATTACGAAACGTAATACTCAGAAGCAACAGTACTTGTATTATTACATATAAAACTAACATGTTCTCCATCCTAACAATGACTCACCTGATGTTGGAGGCAGAACCCATATATAATGATCGGAAATCTACCTGCGAGTGGGAAGCTTTTCAACAGAACATAACTGCAATGTTGCAATTATGCAATTACCACAGAGCGGGATCACAGACACATTTATGATAGAGACGGACCAGCATAGACTAATCTACTTATCAGAATTGACAAGAGTAACACTGGACTGACCATCACACCAGACGAGAGATACTCTCCTTGGACTGCACAAGCTTCCTTTAGCTTGTGACGTTCAGACTGATGACTTACTCTGGCCCGCTGAGCAGATGGTAACTATTGAACTACCGGAGCTTAACAACTCCTTTAACTTTCTCTCTGACCCCACTTCTCTACCTATCATTGACGTGAACAGATCAAGTTTCGTTCACTCCAGTCTCCGGGATCTTATTAATAAGGTAAACTTAGATGACCAATTTACCATTGACTTCGATTATCATGGGTTGCAGCTAGAACAGATCGCAACCTACTCCATATACGCCCAGACTATACTAACTATAATTGTCGTCATTATTTCTCTATTCATTGCTTTCCTGTTCATCAAATGGATATACAAGAAAAAATACATAAATACTGTGTCACGTAAATTCCACGGAATCAGAGATAGTCTACGAACTAAAAATATCCTGTTCCCAAATAGAGAAGAAATACGAGGACTCCGAGACAGTTTACGAGCCAAAGGTGGTCATATTCGAGATGTAGCAAAACACTAACTTAAACGTCGGTCTCATATATCTTCGACAGCCATTCATGAACCGTACAATATTGATGCAGGTACTAACACAGATAGTCAGGTGTATCCTCCCCCAGCTGCCCCTGTTCCAGAACTTTATCCAGCCCTGCCTCGATATCCTTAAGAACTAACTTAAAGATGGCGAACCCGCCTCAGGCACTTGTTAAAATGGCATTTGCATTTGCAACTTTGAATTAACTTCCCCTTCAACTCAACTGAGACTTCAACTCAGTATTTTAACAAGGAACGCACTGGGGTACAAATTCACGATACGTTCATAACTAACAATTGTATGTATTTAGTGATAAATTATGGTGTACTCTTCCTACTCTCGCGAACGGGATCACCTCCTCCTTCCTGAGTCTCGATGACGGCCCCTAGTGAACGCACCGCGTCCTGCCTGCGCAGTTAGCCCAAGAAAACCACCTCGCCCGTTTTCTACCGATCTACGTCAAAGAAAACAAGCAGCCAACACCTGCAAGGACGACTACACTACCTGACCCGGCGAAGAGACCCCGAAGCTTGACTGCCACCCTTATTTTTCTGTCGCTTGTATACTTTAAGTTCTTTTGTGAACTATTATACATAGACTTAATTAATATTTCTAAATATCAATTAGGGATAGAGGGTGCAGTGTTAAACGAACAGTAACTGCGTAGTTCTCACCTTAGGTTTCTTCACACCCGACCTAATGCCTAGCCTCTGTGTTATATTCTTATTTTTGCCCAACACCTAAAAGTATTTAGGTCTGTACTTTCATAAAGTATAATAGCACCTTGAAGACGCGGACCGCCTAACTAGGAATTACCAGCTGCTAGCCTGTGTCTGCAGCCCCTCTCATGCAATTCAACGATCAACTCCGGTGTTAAAGTATCAAGTATATTGCGCATACTGGCGCTTACCCTGCTGATATAGATGCGTGTCTAACCAGGATATGAGTTCCAGCGCCCTAGAAGTAGATTTCCTGGTAGAGAGCCAGCCACATGTTCGCAGCCCAGGACCGCAAGAGTACGGTCCCTTCCATGTTCCCACAGTGGGTCCCACCATCGGGCTTTCCAATGCACCCCGTGGCGTTCTGACCTATTACCCAGTATATAAGCTCTGCTTGTTACTAACACCTTCAGACTTGACTTGAGCCAAATCCGTGAGGATCCCTCAACGTCTCCGTGCATAGCCTATACACTGAGTAGCTCCCTCGTCCTCTCCGGTCTTGTCCCCCTCTACTGACTACTGATATAACAAGTTAAATTGTATTAGCTTGCCAAAAGAACCCCGATTGTGACTTCAGTTAAATACTAGCCAGGATAAATAAATACTGTAAAGCCTCAGCGAGTATTCCTTCACAAAACCCAGAATAGAAGTCAACAATCGCAATGAACATATAAACATGAACATTTATATACAGAGATAGCTATATTATACATGGACAAAGAAAACATCTTCTTTCATGTTACAGTCACTGAAGAAAGATGATACTACATAAAGAAGTCGCCAGTCTTAGTACCTCAACATCGTCAACATATACATTTACATGTAGGAAATGCAGTCTAATTGTGACTGACAGGGCATAAATCCCATTTCAGAGAAGTTCTTTTGTGAAAACGAGAAAAAAAGTTCAACGCTAATGGTTTGAGATTGAACATAAAGGTCAATGTACACGTATGAAAAGAGAGTAACTTTTAGCAAGGAAGGGAGTAATGCTAGTGTAAATTGAATCATTGATATCAAATCTTCTCAGCCCCCTACCCCCTATCTATGGTAAATCTGCCAACGCGCTCAACTAGAGCTGATAACACTTGGTGTCATAAACGCTTAATCTGAACATATTAGTTACCGTATTTGTTTACACTGTAAAGTTCAGCAAATCATTCACATTCGATGCAGATGAAAGAAGCTTTACCCGAAAATCTCTCCTCGTACACCTGCATATTAATTCAGTTCACAACTTTCTTCACATCCTCAAGTCCTGTATTCTAAAAATGTATTTTTTAATCATTAAATCTGAAAAATATAGAGATGATTCCAGTTAATTCAACGAAAAACTAGCAGTTGTAGCTAGCCACTTTATAGCCATAGCTGTGGTGACTCGCTAAATTTCCCACTAACTCTAGACTATCTCAAAAAGTAATCAATTACAAATTTTGTATTTATTATCAGAATAACTACTACCAATACCTTGGTTCCGATATTATATCATTAATCAGAAAGTTAATGATAGGGTTGAAACTTGTGTGGAGAGACAGATTCTCTTTACTCAACAGGCTTCTGCCCACAGTATTTTTTGAAGTAGGTGTTCACTATGAGCAATTCCAGCAAAATTTGAGATAAAGCATCCATCACCTGAATTCCCGGTGAATATTTTAACTTCAGGAGTCTTTAAGATTCTGTCCCAAAGTTTCAGACTGCGATTAGTCTTCCAATAATATATATAAATAGCTATCGTCAGGTTCAAAAATTTATCCGAAGAACTTGGCATGAATCTCCGCTCTGCAGTCCTATAATTTACTCTAGGCTCCCCTGAAATACAAATGTCGGAAATGTCGTGATCTCTGTCAGTATTCTGCGCTCCAGGGCTTAAAGACCTTTCCCTGGTCTGGTCAACGCATCAGTCATTACGCTCCAGGTTCCAAACAAAGGGCTGTGTCACCAAAATCTGGGTGAATCAACAACAACCGGTAGAATGTGCATTTTTTTCAATATTCAGCTATTGAAAAGTCATTTAGTTCATTTATTAGGCCGTTACCGGTTTTCTCCGGTGAATCTGGACAAATCTGCTACCTAACTCTGATACCTGGACCGAGATGACCCCATCCAACTTGATGATTTGGGTCGACACTGGCATCACAGTCGACAAAATACCTTCATTATTTCGATAGGTTAATCAAATCTGACAGCCAAATGCTTTTGTCTCTATTAAATATTGAAGAAATGCTGTAAACCAAATCATTATTGAAAGTGGACAGAGTGTTTTTGACAGCTGTCTCATTTTATATCAAGCCAGTATCGTCGCAAAAAGCCAAATACAAATTTTCATTTCCAATTTGTCAAGTATGAAATGTCTCTCGGCCAAATGATGTCATAATTTCAATTGATAAAAAACAATTTGTGATAAAAATTATATTTTCACGTCTCCACATCTGTTGACAAATGGACAATCTAGGCTTTCAAGATTAAAACAACAACATTGAAATCCCAACAAAATGTTGTCGACAACTACAACACTTTCTATCTGATCGAGCAAGAAACCTCAATGTCATAGATCTCAACATCATCCAATCGTTTGAAATGAATAGCAACAAATTTGTTGCTCGTAGTCTTGAATACAGCTTGCGGAGCCTTGTGATGCCACAAATTTCTAGTTGAGAGTTGAGACGATCACGCTAATAGTCATTATTGCAACAATAGTTATGATGTTTTTGTCATCACTAACAACAGTTTTTCAGAAAATCCTCACTATATTTTCATTATTTTTTTATCCAATCGAAATAACATTCATCCACATCTGTGAGTATGTCATTTTGCATACATATATTACAAGAACAAACAATTTTAAAATAAGTTGCAATATCAGCAATCAATTTCTTGTAGTTATAGTAAATATCAAGTTCAGTTCCATCTCGAAAAATTGACAACAATACCTCCAAAGTACTACGGCAAGTTCAATCATCGAATGAGGTCGTGGACCATACTTATGTGACTGCATGGTTCTCAAGCATGGAATCTGGACACAACTTCCAGGACGCCCAACTTCCTTAAATCGGAGGTGCCTCTGGCACCACGAGTGGTCGCAATATTTCTTATGTAAGCGAAGGGTCCCCGGTGGATGTATAAACTTTATATTCATTTCATAGTAGGCGATGAAATTGTGACCACAGATATAATTGCATGAATATCTAACCCTAAAACGATTTGTGCCGGACCTATTTACGCTTTCTGGGACCATATGAAATCGTAATGTGTATGTATAACAACAAACGTCACTTTTACGATACGTATGCAGCGACTGAGTATGGTTGAAATGATATCGTCGCGTGATTTTCAAGGCCGGCGGAATTGTGTTATAAAGAAAACCGCTACTATTTGATGCCCTGATATTTTAGGTCATTCTAGTTTTCCTATTTCAGAGGCTACTCTCTTAATTCTTGCATGTGTAGCAGTGATGAGCGTGACACTCCACTTTTCTAAAGAATTGAAGAGTAGAATGATTTTGGCTACGCTAACATTGGTCGAAGCCCTGCTAGCAGCTATCTAGTGTGCGTATAGGCTACAATGATCTTAATTATCAAGGTCGGGAAATATTTGCAGGCGAGCGTACAAATAAGTATAAATATTTTATGGTATGAAACGAAATGAAAATCCGATTATGGTTGGTCTACAACAGAAAACAAACAATCTTTTCTCTACAGGAATAGATAGTATAGCACGGAAACACGGATAAGTGGAGGAATATAGATCGGCGTTAATAGAGTTACTTTTGGGCGACCATGTTGGCGGAGGGTAGCGCAATGCTGCAACCTTTGACTCACCAGAAAATGTGGGCGGAGCCTAACGGGCGAAGGCGAGGCCGCGCGAAGAAAGTGGTTTCAAACAGATGGATAGCTTTTCGAATTATTCGTTTGTTGTTTTATTTACATAAAACTATCAGCATTTAATTGCTGGGGGGGAGGGTATGTATTGCAACTTCGTTGCATGTCATATTATGTCCTCAGAATGTTTTTTGGGGTAATGACAAACATACATTTATAGGATTTTTTCAGTGATAATAACTTATATGCAGTATTATATATTAAAAAGCCCACACTTTCCGGACACCTTCATGATGAATTTGTTTCCAACCTTGGTAACATTTCAACGTCGTTCGATACTGATTAATTTACACGTAGCATAGATTCAATTAGTTTATTGTTTTTTTTATCCGATTGTATTAATCAGTACCCTTGCGCTAAGCTCTACTTACGCCTGCAGTAACTCCCTCATTCATTTTCTCTATGCTGTGAGATATCCGATGAAAGAAAATAGATACAAAATTTACAGGATGACCCATTAGTATAATTGACTAATTCGGTGGGTTGGTTTTAGTAGCGGTTGGAGTTACAATATTGTGTCTGATATGTTCATTTATCACTATATATTCTTTTAATAGGATTAGTGTGGTAGGTATGTCTTATAACTCAATTTGCAGCCTGTATGGTACCTGAAGGTAGGATATCAGGCAATGTTCTGTGTATTTTTCCAGTCGTTTATTTCATATGTATATAGTATCTATAGGAATAGTATGGATTATTAGTCTGGTAATTTTCGAGTTCATGTTTATATTTTTCTTAGGATGCAACAACTGCACAGAGAATTTATCTACCCCGTATTGCATTATCCAAGTTTTTAACCAGATATATCAGTATTCCATTGACGCGGTGTTCCAATAGCGAGAGTACCTGAACGATATGGATTTATTGTATGGTAATATATTGTGTTTTGTATACTTAGTAATGATCGGTTGATTTATGTTGATTTTGTTTTGTTTTTGGAATTTTGTATAGGTTTCTCATGCAGTTATAGGATTTTCAGGATCTTTAAGGGTTGCATCTTCCACACTATTTCAGGCCTAATTGATCGGTTATTGCAACATTTTGGTATTTTATATGTATATATAACATTCTGTTACGATTTAGCCGTGGTTACTTTAGTTAAAGAGATGTTAATTTATCCCGGTTTTGGGCTGAGTTGGAGAGTAATTTCATCAGATTTTGAATATACTATAGCGTGTTCGTGTAGATGTATTCCACACCATTTACTTCAGGTTTCAGTGTATGTTGCTCGTATGTCTTGGTATCTTATACACATTAGTTGTTCAGTTGGTTACATGCTAGTTCTTTCTCGTTCATCACGTTTTTTAATGTATGTTTTGGGTATGGTAGAGAATTAATCTTCTTGCTTTCTTATGACTCGAGAGTTTTTGTATATTTTCACTTAGTTTTGTACGTTCTCTGTACAGTTCCCATCTTCTATGCAGGGTATTGGATTTTTAAACAATTTTATGAATATTACATTATTTCAGATTTAATTTAGTTATAGGCTGTATATTTTTCAGTGTTTTATATATCTTCTTACATCCTGATACAATGTTTGACGTGTTTATTATAGGTATAGAAGATCCTATTTGTTACAAGCTTGGTCTTGTTGTTGGCTTATTGTACGTTTGTTGGAGGACCATTCTTCAATATTTAGGAGGAGTTAGAGAATCCCATAGGCAGAAGCCCGTTGTGTTTTTGCCTATTTGTGTAAGTAGACCGATTTAATATGATTTATACTCAATGTAGTACAATTTTATTGTCGGGTACAGCAAAGTAGAGCATCTTATTTAGCTAGTTTTTAGAGTTTTTTTTTCTAATTTTTGTATGTTTTTTTCCACGATAATCATAGGAATATATGTTTAAGAGGTGTAGGTTCGTACTGCATCTTTGTGGAATTTCGTCATTGATCCCTAGCAAGTATATTGAGTAACGTTTTAGAAGACGATTTACTCGATGGAGGGGTCCTAGTGTAAAGATGGTTTACACTATTTGCTTGTAATTTGGAGTTCATCCATGTTCAACGTGAATTATGTATGGCCTTGTGAACGTCGGTCTTAAGTTCCATGGATTTGTTAGAGAGGTTATCCGACAAGCTGTTATTCGATGTAGTGATACACTTAAGTCATCAGTGAACAGAAGCTCAGCTTTTTTAGCCCCACACTTTCTGTGACTCATGTCAGCCTCATTCTTGACTACTATACCTGTGTATAGTTTCTTGGTTATATCCAGGATGGGACTTTGCTCGATTTTTGTTCTGAGACGATGGGTTAAACAGATGCAAGGCATGTCTGAAGTATTGTACGTGACTGGATGTTTCCTTTGAAATTTGTTATATATCAGTGGTAGATTACTGAGAAGTGACCTAGTTAAGCATTGTAGAGTTCAATGTAATGACACAGTGGATTTGAATTTGTACTACAAGAGGCATGGCATCAGTTAGGTCTAGGATTTTTTTATAGATTTGAACAGGTTTCGTAGTAAAAATAACATTATTCCCATAAACTCGGTGTTATATGTCAGATATTTTTAGTGTGGCTACTATGTTAGTATATGTTGTTAGTCATGAACCAGATCACGTGGGATATTGGACTAGGATTTATCATATGGATGTGGTAGGACATACCGTATATAATAGTGAATCATTGTTGCTTAGGGTAGAGCAGTGAATCTTATTTAGCTAATTTATAGTTGTTGTTGTATATTTTGATTGGATATCATAGGAATAAATCTGTAATCGATATAAATTCGCGTAATTTCATGGAATGTTTGGTATCGATAACGCTTATTTGAATGTATTGCTCTAAAATTTGGTATGTTTACCCTCTCGACACTGGATTTGGGTCCGGTTCCTCGTCGTCCAGGAGAACTAATCTACCGGACTTGTGTTGAGTGTTAGTGTTTAAATTCTACAATCATTTAATGTACATGTTATTATGATATTCGCTCGCATGTCTTTACTAAATGCTTAGCCCCGAATGTCATACTTTTATAAAAAATTGTGATCCGTTTACAGTTGTACAGTTAGACATTTTTTGATAAATTCAGGCTTCGTTATGAGATTTGGTTCCAATTTCAGAATATCTGACTTATTCGAGCATTCACCAGATCCACTCTAACTTTTTTCACTATAGGTTTGTAATGACGGCCGTAAACTTAACTCATCTTATCCTAATCTAACCAAGGATTACCCCCCCCCCCATTTACAAACTTAGGTTCTGTCTTTTTTTCATTGATTTAAGCTTTATTCATATCAAACCTAGCCACTTGACTCTGTAGTTTTAACCAATCTTTACTAGTTTATGTACCTACATACATATATTTTTTCACCTTGCTTGTTACAAGTCCAGTAATATCGACCAGTTTCAAGTAATGTTAGGTGACCGCTCGTTAGTAGACTGTAGAGTTTGAAACGTTTATGTAAGCTTCCCGCATATGACAGTGATGGTTACGGGTGTTAAAGCGTTAGCAAGTTTTACGTATGGGTTTACTGTTTGAATAAGATTTTTTTGGTTTTTATGTTGGAGGTGCTGCTTCTACCATCTTCGTCTATTATATCGAATATTGAATAAATCGAATCTAACATGTTTACTGCAGATCTTTGATGTAAGGTTCGCAATCAACAAGATGTCTAAGGTACATAATTAGTG
>SDVV010043320.1:0-10260 GCA_016164225.1 Gammarus roeselii
GGATGCTCGTGGTCTCCGAGCTTGTACGTAATAAACTTAGATTTTAAGTGAGCTCTGGTGACAGCTCATCGGCTCATCGTATTGGAAGGAAGCCTAGCCCCAAGGCTTTCGACAAAAGGAACATCCTCCTCAATCCACACTGGAAAGAATTGAAGAATGATATTCTATAAGCATTTAGAGAGTTTAGCCCCATTTTTTCGTCAATAAAAGTTTGACCCCAACTGCTCGCAAAATATGTTTGTCTTGCTCAAGGCAAAAATAGACGACTCGGACAAGTTCAGGAACCCCGGTCTTGTTATGGCTACGTGAACGCCTACGTGCCAATGCCATGAGAGCCGCGACATATCCAGCAGACCAAGTTCCGACGGTGGTGGTCAACAGCCGGTGTGTGTTGGATAAAGTCCTGATGCAGCACATCGACAGTACATCCGAGAAATACGTTAAGAACTGGCCTACTCGTGCACAGTAACCACTATATTCCTAATCCCTTTCTTTCTCTACTTATTGTACGTAACTGGTTCATCTTGTTACCATACTCATCACATCAAAGTGACTTACATTCGTTATCAATACAAACCAATACTATTTATCAATAAGTTTTTCTCGTGTTTACGCTGCTGGAAATCCCTAACTAATTCATTCGTTGTTATTTCTGCACAAATTAAAAATTGTTGGAACTGTTGGAATATTACGTGTAATTCAATGGTAACTTTTTTGTGAATTCAGATTGATCTATATTTTCCTAACATTCATTATTCAAGCAAACAAAGTATTACGTAGAATTGGTAGCAGGAATGCTTCAGCGTGATGCGTTGTATCAATCAAGGGTATTACGTAAGTCGAGGTGCCATATCCATGCAAACAGTAAGTTGTAAAAAAAAAAATAAGGATCATTAACGATAGGTGGCGTTTTTAGCAGTATCTAACTATCGAATACGAATACTCAATGTCCAGAAAGAGACTCATTCCAGTCGTCGAAGAGAGAGATTTAGGTGTCATCATTAGTACCGACCTAGAAATAGCAAGCAATGTAACAATGCTGCCAAGAAAGGCAACAAAATGCTAGGTGTGGTATCCCGCACTATCTCGTAGAAACACTAAGACAGGATGCTCAAGTTATCAAATGCATTTGTTATACCGTATCTCGAGTATTCCGTTCAATTTTGGTCTCCATATCTTAGAAAAGACGTTATTAACTTAGAAAAGGTCCAACGTAGAGCTAACAAGCTAATCCCGTCGCTGCTGAATAAATTGTACGAAGACATACTACGTGAACTCAATCTTTATTCGCTAGAGAAACGTCGAGTCAGAGGCGACATGATCGAAGGAAGGAAGATTTTGAATGCTAAGGAAAACGTCGACCGTGCGAGCCTTTTTCACTCTAGATACGAATGAAGTATCTAGAGTGAACCCAACCATATGCAGCTCATTACACTCTTCAGTGTACGTAACAGTTTACATCCTTACTGCGCCTGCAAATTCACCTCAGTTTCCGCTAGTTCAGTCTTCTCCACGTGGGAGCCCAGATAAATAAAACACTGAAGTTCCGTCAATCATTCTCCATTTAGGAGGACGTTAATTTTGCTCGCATCGACTTTCCTCGATCATCGCATAACACCACTTAAACTCACTTAAACCCGAAGCTTCTTCCTCTCCCAGACTCTGCTAATCTCCGACACTAGTCTACCTAACTACTGCACCGAATCTACCATCCATGTACAGATAAAACACCACTTTGTCTCAGTCCCACGTGTACTGTGAACAAAGCACTCACCTCCCTCTTCACTGTGACGCATGTTCAACTGCCAACATTGCAACTCTGAACCGTTCTCAACAAATTTTCAACTAATTCAAACAAACACAGCACTATCCACAGCACCTCTATGTCGACCTTATTCTAGGCCTTTTCCAATTCCACGAAAGCCCAGAACATATCACTTCCATTTGCATGGTACTTCTCACAGACTTGTGTTGTAGCTAAAATCTGATCGTCACACCTGCAACCACTCCTAAAGCAACACACGCCGCACTGTTCCATGTCAGGTCCACCATCGGTAGAGTCTCTGATCTTTTTGATCAACACTCTCCCGTACAACTGACGGACCATACATAACAATGAATGTTGCAACATCTTGAGTTGCAGCATTAACTTCTATCTCCTTTACCCATATACCACAATAAAATTTATTCACGTCGTCACTCAATCCGCACCACGCCCTACCAAAGTCAAAGATTCAATATCCTCATCAGTCATTCGACCACCGTTACTACACCCCTCTCAGGCACTCATTCGTAATGTCATCCAAACTATAGACTATCCCTGCTTCCATCACCTCTACTGCTTCCTGCACCTTTTCTCGAGCAATGTCTGTTACAAGTCACTCTCCCAAAACCAGCATCCGTGCACCACCAGCCACAGTAACAATGTCATCCTCTCTGGCATACCCGACATTCAACAAATCATCGGAATACTCGGCCCACCGTTTCCTCACATCATCACTTTCAAACAACAACCGGCTGTTTCTATCTCTCACCACCTCATCATTTCAGGTCTCTCCCGCTCTCGCACTCTTCACCTTTCTCCAGAAAATCTTTTCGTTCATCTCAAATTTTTAGCACAAACGTTTACCTCACCTGGCATCGGCGTCCCTCTTAGTTCTCCTAACCAGGGACTTCACCCCTATTCTCTTCTCACTATAGTTGTCATAAACTACCACAGACCTCGCTAGCAACCACTCCTCGAAGAATCTTCTCTTCTGCGCCACCGCTAGTTTGACCTTTCTGCTACACCCGCCCAGACTGCGCACACGTCACACATCATTTGCACATCTCAACAACGTATGTCCGAACGTCTCGCATTTTAATGCAACACTTCTCAGGTCCTGCCATATCACGCTGTCACATCCCTTACTCAACGCCTTTCTTCTCCCACTCATATGTTCCCTTTCCACCTCTTCTCCAGTCTAAATCTTCATCCCATCAGTAGATGGTGAGAGATTCTTCAACCCTTCCCTCTTACCACCCGTATATCCTACAGCTACCCCCCACTCTCCTCGAAATCAGCACAAAATCCATCAGCGCTCTCCCCACCATTGCACCATGAACCATCTTTACCTAAGTGCACGTGTGGATTTCTCGCTTCTTGAACAAGCTGTTCCCAACCAGCATCTCCTGCTCCATAAACGAATCTATCAGTTACTTTCCATTGTCCTTTCTACCGGGATCGCCAAACCAACCTATCAGATTCTCCAATACAACATCTCTCAATGGCGCATTTAAGGGGTCGCTATACCTGGCGCTAAATTCTTGTTTAGCTAAAGTCAGATCAGCTCCTTTCATCTCCGCAAACTATCATATCAGCCACAAATTGTTTCGATTACCTAACTACGGAGCCATTTTTAAACAGCGAACATTCGAAGCGTTCCTCAGTCAGACCAGCCACTGTCATATCCGCCAGCTGGCTTATCAGCCACGAGTGGTTCCAACAACCTAACTACGGTACCGTTTCACTGGTTGTCACTTTAATGAAACTTTTCCAATCTATCCTAACCTAGGGGTATGTGTTTCTTACTCACTGGGCAAAGGTACGTGTTTCTAACCCGCGGGGCAAATGTAGATATTATTCTAGGGTATGTGATGACATTTTTTTAGCTCCAGTTATAACGGTGTCCGGTTACTGAAGTTTCATTAAAGTGATAACCAGTTGAAATGAAACGACTCGTGGCTGATATGACAGTGGCAGATATGACAGTGGTTGCTCTGAGTGAATGATGCTATAATTGTGACGCAAATGCGCGTGGGCTGAAACATTGTTTAGTGCGAAAGCTTGTGTGCTGAAAGATTTTTAGCGGTTATGACAGTGTCCGGCCATAACAGTGAGCTGAAGTGAATTGGCGATAGTGCGCGAGTGCTGAAATAATTTTAGCGCGAGCGTTGGGCTCCCCTCTGACAACTGCAGGCTCCACCCACACGTCAGCTATCCGGCCACGACGGCAAAGAGGAGAGAGATAGGTGAAATGTTTGTAAGGAAGAAGTTTTATGCTTTGGACCTGGTGAGACGACGTTGAAAGATACGGGTGAATGTGAGTTTCATGCAAGTGAATGTTATGTTAGGTATAGAAAGATGGACGTTTGTGAGTACCTACGGACCGGGTAGCGCGAGGAGTGAAGAGGAAAGGAAGCAATTTTGTAAAGACATGAGTGAGTGTATTCCGTCTTTTCGGATTCCTTATTACGTAGTTGTATGGGGTGACCCAAATGGGGAGCCCAGCGTTCGCGCTAAAATTATTCCAGCACACGCGCACTATCGCCACTTCGGTTCACCTCACTGTCATGGCCGGACACTGTCATAACCGCTAAAAATCTTTCATCCCACGTGCTTTCTACCTAACGATGATTCAGCCCACACGCATTTCCACCACTTCAAAATCTGCCACTGTCATATCTGCCACTGTCATTACATCGAAACAGGCATACCAACCTAACAGTTATCACTTTAATGAAACTTCAATAAAAAAACGCTAAAAAACGGCATTACGTACCCTACAAAAATACGTATGTTTGCCCCGCGGGTTAGAAATACGTACCTTTGCCCCGCGGGTCAGAAACACGTACCCTAGGTTAGGTTAGGTTAGCAGGAAAAGTTTCATTAAAGTGATAACTGGTAAAATGGTACGACTGGTGGCTGATTCTGACGTGGGCTGAAACAGATTTTCGCCAAAATGTCACTGGCAGATATGACAGTGACTGGTGTGACTGGAGAACGCTATGAATGTTCGCTGTTAAAAAATAGTACCGTAGGTAGGTAGTCGGAACAACTTGTGGCTGATAAGGCAGTTGGCGGAGATGATAGGGGTTGATCTGACGTTAGCTATAAAAGAATTTAGCGCCAGGGATAGCGACCCAGCAAGAACACGAGGACAAGCTCAGTCCTGCAATTCTTGCTGTGCTCTCCCTTAACGCGTGCATACAGAGATACTAGCCAAAACTATTTAATACTACTAGTGGAAATCATCTGAAATATATACAAATACGATTGCTTAATGCGTGCATGAACCAATGGAACTGTATTAAGGATTTTGAAACGGTTTCATCCCCTGCGGGCGGCTTTTCGGATTATTTTTCAACAGGTTTCATCGATACATCTAAGTAATTACGTGCAAGGACAATGTTTGAGTGAATTTTTGTTCCCAAATCACTCCTAGGGCTCAAAGGTGAGCAGCCTGAACCGGTTGCCACGTTAATGATTTGCTATGAACTCCGTAGGAATCCAGTGTATAGAAGGAATTTCTATTTCATATGGAATATCAATTCAATAAATTTGTTCTGTTGAGTGTTTGAGATTGCAAGTGTTTATGCCAGTATCTTGTAATTTCACCTTAGCCCCTCAAATATGATAACTTCGTGATGAGATGAACGATTTATTTTGGTTTGCATTAACTGGCTGGGAATTGTTTATCAGCATCAAAGACTTTGGTGTTATATTTGCATCCCACTCGCATCTTTGTGATTTGTCTGGCCTGGTTCACGGAAACGCTTTGGCGCAGCGCGAGTTTCGTTCTGACGACATCGCCCTATTCCTGCTAACACTTATTGAACTCACGGCAAACATACCGCACTTGTTTACCAACCGCACTGGCTGACCAACCTCACTGGCTGACCCACCGCACTTGTTGAGCAACCGCACTGGCTGACCCACCTCACTGGCTGACCCACCTCACTAGCTGACCCACCGCACTGGCTAATCGTAATGGTTCGTCGCTGCTTGACCTACGGGAGCGTCGGCAAGACAGCATCAACTTCCTCATGGAAGGAGGCCTAATTTTGGGACCTGCACCGGTTGTCACATTCCCAACATCCCCAAGTCGGTGGGTATTTGGGTTCGGACTGTGCGCCAGCCGTGGCACCTCCACCGGACCAGCAACGACAACACTCTCACACCTGTATGCCGTATACTCTTATTTATTGAATATCTTTGATTATTTGATATGTAGAAAGGCGGTTTCAGAGTAACAAAATTAGACACTTCGATTTTTTTTGTATGTTTGGAAACTCGAATCGACCATGTCCGCGAATAACAACATCCATCAGAAATGAATTCAATTGACTGGCCAAGGTGATCTTGACCAACAGCAGGATCAGACTAACATTCATACCCATCATCAAAATAATTAAGTTGTGCTTTTCTGATGAACATTTTCTCGCAACCCCAAACTAAGTCACAGTCAAGGCAAGGTCAATCATTCACGTTGATTTTCTCAAACAACACAAAGCTCTAAGATCACTGGGAAGAGCCATATATATTTTTATTGTTAGCGAAAATTCTATGACGAGACATTACCCTCCAAATTGATCTGAGTGTCCACTCGGATTGGTTCTACTTCTTCTTGGGTTTGGCTCTGATCAACCTTCACCAGAAATACTTCGGGTAGACATCAAAACGAAAATTAAAAATTTAAATTCAAGAATGCGGACAGGAGGTCGACCCATTTTGTGCCAGAAATAAATCTCAATTTGCTTCCGGTGATAGTGTACGAATATTGTCGACCCATTTCCGCTCATAAAGCTCTTGATTTATTCCCTATCGGTCCACATTACAATGCTATTTACGTTAAACTCGCCCTCATACGGATGAGGCTGGGACGTCGTCATCCATGCAGCAATATCAGGGCAGTTAATTCCGACTGAAATAGAGAAATAGTTCTCACTAGAACTACGCATGATTTTGCAAAAACAGATTTATCCAGAATCAGAGGCCAAGGAAGCCAGAATACCGTCATAAATGTGCAAACAATACCGGCAGAAATATGAAGATTAACCTCTTGTAAGATCACGGATTTACAACGAAGTATAATCAGCAGTTTGGATAGATCGTAATTGATGATCTAACAGTAGCCTATCAATTACCCTAATCCACACAAGATTGTTTCCATTACTTTTGTGAGATAAGTTGATCAAAAATTCCAACTTTGTAAAGAGTTGTTCTAAAACTACCACACAACTGTGAGCGCCCTTCGTGAGTGCTACGAAAGGCTCGCATAGGGGCTCCGCTGGGATGAACCCATTTAATTAGCCTATTGTAATCTACCAACTCTCTCTCAGTTGGAAAATCTCACAAGACACTATCAACAAAAGGGTTGCGTTTTGATTTACTGACTCACAACATATTTTATTTTCAAAGTTGTTACAAGCTGTTCGTCATCTTTGCAACTACTTCCAACATCATTGAGAACTAAAATTTACACATTTAAATTTGCATTAAACTCTTTACAAAACGATCTTTCTGTTCATCAAGTGCAGCCGTCATCAAATTACAATTTTGTACCTCCATCCTATTCTGTATGTTTGTGTCTGAGGGTGACTGGGGGTGTGTGTATGAGTGTGTGTTGTCCGCAGGGATGTTCTAGTGACTAGTAATGTGTGTACGTGTGTAGTTTGTTACAAGAAGAGTGTAGTATTTGTATGGTAGTATTTGTATGGTGTAATGAAAGAGATTGGTTGTTGTGAGCTTCAGTTCAAAATTTGTACCTGTTATATTTACGAGATGCCCTTAAAGTCACCTGACGTTATTGTAACAACAATATCATTGGAAGTATTGATGCGGGAACACATTGTTGATGGAGCATATTAGCATAAAACACATCACAATATGTCTAATTGGAGGGGGGACGGACTCGACGCTTGGAATTTGAATCGCGAATGCGTTTCCGACCAAAAAACTGTAGCAATTTTTCAGGCAATTTTTTTTTGAAACAATCCCAATTGGCATCAAAATTTTAGGAAATCGAAAAACAATCTGTCCGGGAGGTTATCGCAGCAATTTATTTCCAACGACGCTTGATCGTTCCGGCCTCCTCTACTGGTCCCATAGAATAATTTCATCCATACCATCAACATTTATAATTATTGTTACCGTTTAATCCATCGGGAAATTAAGTTTATTGTACCCAAATACGACCAACCATCTAGAAGTAAATTCAATGAAATTCTCTCAAACTTCTCGCTTACATGGCAACATCGAGGTACTTGATTTTCATTTTACATCAGCATAACTGATTTCATTTGGTTCATGTTACAATTGTTTCGGATACAAATTATTATCTATTATAACGGTAATGAATTTGATTTAGTTGATTATAACGTCTCCGTGGTATTATTTTTTCACATCAACTCTGCTCTAGCGAACATAAAATCCCCCGCCAGTCTTTTTGGTGGGTCAAACAACTTAAAATTACATCAACATGTTAAACGGTTTTGGCTCCTGGCACTGCACTCCAAAAGGTTTCTATTTGATTTAAATCCCGTAATCAAATATTATCTTACAATATAATTCATGTTGGAATTTATCTTCGTTTAACAATATATGAATAAGATTTGATATGAATACTTAAAAAAATGCATTGAAAATATTGGATTGGGAATCGTCTTGCACAATCAGCCCATTTTTGAATATTCAACTTCAATATTATGGTTGCTTCCTTGGAGGCAGGTATATATTTTTTGGGTTTTACTTTTTCTTCCCGTGTGTAAAAGTTGCACAAGGGAGGGCTTATAGCCATAGCATTGTTGAAAATGGTGTTTGCAGGGGGAGGGTCTCCCTTTTGGTGGGAAATGGTGTTACAATTACAAATTTCACTCGAAGTTATTACTTTGATCCCTGCGCATTGTACGTTAGGTTCCTATTTTTTTCGACTGTATCCATACTACGCTCATTCCTTTTTGTGCGTGACGAGATTGTTTGTTCATCTATAAACTGCACTTGCTACTTCCTCCCTCATCTCTCATTGCTCTATCGCTCGCTGTGTGTATAGTTTTTCTTCAGTTTCTTACGTACAATGTTATGATCAAGTGATACAACCCTGCAAGTGCCCAGTAATTTAATTGTATGGAAAATTATTTACTCAAACACGAATGCGGAACTTTTTTTTTTTAAATATGGGGCATGGCCAAATTCCAATCGTGGTTCCGTTGTCTGTTGAGAAAAAATGACGTTCACAAGTAAATTTCTACAATCCACGCTTTCCATCTCACATCCACCATCCTCTCATATCCACCGTTCTCCATCGATCCATCAAGTTTCCTCTATAAATACACCCTCTCCTCACCCCCCATGCTCCCCTTATCTTCAGTTCACTACTTTCCTCGACTCCCATCCACCCCCAACTCCCACGTTTGCCCACTACCACTTTCTCTCTTCCCCACGCTCTCCTCATACTCCCACCACTTACAGTCACCACTGCTCTAAGCGTCCCCTATTATTCATATTTCCACACCCTTAATTCTAGCTATCCTCCACACCGCCCACAACTCCCCTGTTCCCCCACGTCTTTCCCATGCTCCCTCCTGCTTACATCCCTCTTCATCACGCTGGCCGCCAAGTCGGGCCAATTTTTCCATCTGTCACAGAACATAGCAAGTCAACGGGACGGAATGTGGATACGCTTTCAATACGCTATTGTGTTAGGTTGGTTAGAGATGGCAGAGCTGTTGTCAGGAGAGCTTTGCGGCTTGGCTCGTCGAGGAGGAAAATACAGCGCTGGTGGAAGGACGGCAACTCAATTGTGATGTTTCGTGAACATCAAATACGGTTTTTGTTGGACTGGATGGCTGGTGGGTAAAGTGCTGGACTCTTATTCCGGCAACGCAGGATCGAATCTAGGTGGGACTGAAGTTTTTCCAATGATGAATTCACTGTCCATGAATATAAATACGGATGTTGCTGTTTACAGAAGCATCATCTTCAGTTGTCATCCTTCGAACTATTTTTGTGCAAGAGTTGTGCTAACCACAAGCTGTGATAAACCGTAACAACGTCAACACCTTCAGAAACCTGCTTGACAACAATGGGAGAGTGATCAGTCTCACTACTGAGAAAGAATGGTAAAAACACATCAGTCGCAGAAGCACAGCGGTGCAGCGTCTGACAACCATAAACTTAGACGGCTCACTTAGGTTGGGCTGATAGTAATGCAAAATGAACTATTACTTGAATAAATTTGGATAAAAGCCACACTTTGGATAAAACCTTTAATCTAAAATCTAAAAGGATTTTATCTAAAGATTTTATCCAAAGTTTGGCTTTTATCCCTTTTATAACACTTTAGACCTCGAAATTGAGACATCAACTCTCTTTTAGAATAAAATTGTCAGGTACTCTCATGACTACTTCTAAAATACATATGAAAGGTGACGAGTCAAAGCAAGTTGTCTATCAATGTGCTTGTAACATGATGTCTTATGCAAATTCGCGAGCTAATGCGT
>SDVV010043321.1:0-10260 GCA_016164225.1 Gammarus roeselii
GCATGGACAGGTCTCTGAGCAAAACAAACATGGCTGGGACGATCTATGACCTCTGAGTTAACATCACGCACTGCATGGACAGGTCTCTGAGCAAAACAAACATGGCTGGGACGATCTTCGACCTTTGAGTTAACATCACGCCCTGAATGGAGAGGTCTCTGAGAAAAACATGACCAAGATGATTTATGACCTTTGAGGTAACATCACGCCCGGTTCACTGTAGTTTTTTTGGCATTCAGCGTTTATTAACATGTTATGGAAATCACATTCGTTTAATCTGTTCCAATTTGCACTTCCTTTTTTAATGTTTATTGGTTATTGATTTACCACTCGTCGAAAGAAACATAAATGCGGACTAAACAATCTGATCAGATGCAAGATTCACACTAATATGGCCTCCTATACTGTAACTACACTTTCGTCGTCGATGACTAAGATAATATATTCCTTCATAACTGCCTTTCACATAGACTTCGGACCCTAATCATCGATGCGTCGCTGCGGGGTATCACAAACAGCTCTTATCGTCCTTGTTATTCCAACAGTGTGAACAGTGCTTCAGACAATTTAAATTTAATCAGTTTATGAGTTTTTCTGGGTGATACCATTTAATAAACGTCTTATACTTTGATTCGTGATTGAAAGGAAGCGTTGATATCCTTGATTGAAAACTTTTAATGAAGTTTGTCATTGGATTGAAGCGGATTCATGATTGCGAACATGAGTGATGTAGTTGCAATTGCGTAAGAGTTCCAGAGATACCGAGAATGATGGTTGAGATTCATGGGCAAGATACTGAATGGAATAATGAACAAGTGTGATTGACCTGTGATTGGGTCACAAAGTCGAAGCTAATCGAATGTTTCCGACAGAAATTGGATCAGATAAATCCAGGAACGATGTATATCACAAGTTTCCATTGATTCATATACCTGAATGTGTGTTAATTGATGACTATTAAGCTAATCATTGCCATTCACTAATTTCGAGTATTGCTAATCAACACTCCAGCAGGGCCCTTTTGACTGAACTTGAGAACATCCCCCAGCCCTTCAACCACAAATGTGATCACTGTAATACAGTATAATAGTCTATCTTGAGAACATCCCCCAGCCCTTCAACCACAAATGTGATCACTGTAATACAGTATAATAGTCTAACTTGAGAACATCCCCCAGCCCTTCAACCACAAATGTGATCACTGTAATATAATAGTCTATATGTGTATCTGATATTTTGAAGTTTCATTTATTAATTATGATCTTAATGCTTTTTGCTGCACTCCTAAAACAAAAGCTTCCAGTTTCTACCAGTGATCAACAGCTCGCTTTTAATTGGGTTGGGACAAAGGGACGATGAGTAGGTATTGTGTAAACAGACAGGGAAACTTACAGATATCATTTATCCTTTACCAAAAACACATCACAATAACACATCCTTCCATTGTTTCATGCACAATGGCATGAAGCAAGAGTTGGGGGCCTGATAGGCGCAATCAGTTGTGAGCATGTCGATTTCTGACAAATTGCATTTGGGATGTTCGAAAACATCCTGCCGTTCCCGAGTAACTATTATATCGGGAAAACTGTCGTACCTCTTTGGGAGGAGGTTATTCAAATTACACATACTTGAGCTATGGTTCCAGTGAATCGCGCTAATAAATGCTATCAAAAATCCAAATAATCAGCCATATATTGATGATTTAGTATTTCGACTGATGTGCTACAAATATTGAAACAGATTTACGGCTCGTCTACCGTTAACAAGTCTCTACGTGTGGAAGGAAACATTGATATTCCCGGTCTATTTTTGAATGATAAAAAATATTACACATAAAGTTTCATAATAAGATGGTGAGCGTTTTGAACTGCAAACATAAAATGTTTCCGCAAAAAAAAAAAACCTTCCTTATTTCCTATACCAGTATAATAAGCTGTCTCGTCTGCAATGCAGGGAGTATTTATAATCGGTTATGAAGCCTTCTCACGGCCGCATGCATGAATAGACAAGTGCTATAACTTTTTTTAAGCTATTTTCGGAATTTGTTCAGGCGGCTGCCTACTATTCGTTTGCTTATTTGACGGATCAGCAGACACTTTGTTGTTACGGGGCACTAATCTGACACAGACTCTGCTAGAGACTTGTACGTGGTTTTGACAACATAGCTGATTCAGTTTGGTATGAAATATTTCTCAAGATACTCAAGTTTATATGCGAGGTCACTTATTCATGTTTCTATGAAATAGGTTTGAATTTATTCGTATATTATTCAGGAGTCCAATTAAATGTGCGTGGTGGGCGCCGTGTGGGCGGGTGCAGAAGGCCCCTTCCTTCTGCGGGTGCAGAAGGAAGGTGCCTTCTTGTGGTGGAACGAGGAGGCGGTGGCGCAGAAAAGAAAAGCCTTTGAGGGGTGGTTGCAAGCGAGGTCGATGGTGGCTTATGACAACTATAAAGTGAAGAGAAAAGAGTTGAAGGGGATGGTGAGGAGAGCCAGAAAGAACGTTAATGCCGTATGGGGCAGACGGTTGCGTCAGAATATTGCAGAGAACAAATAAAAATGTTCTGGAAAGAGTTGAAAGGATGCGGAGGTGGTAGATGAAAACGGCCAGTTGTTGTTGGAAAGTGGTGATGTAAGGAAAAGAGGGGCCGAGAATTTTGATGAGTTGTTGAATGTTGAGGATAACAGAGAGGCTGACATTGTTGCAGTGAGTGGTGGTGCACGGATGCCAGTTTTGGGAGGAAAACTTTTTTCGGAGAATACTTGTGAAGGGGTGAGGAGGCGGTAAAGGCGATGAAAGCAGGAAAAGCTCCGGTTTGAATTTAGTTCAGACCGAGTGCCTGAAGAGGGGTGGAGTTATGATTGTCGAATAGCTGGTCAGGCTACTGAATCTGTGTTTTTGTTTGGGCCTGGTGCAGATTGAGTGGCGCAGTGCTTGCATTTTTCCAATGTGCAGCGGCAAAGGAGATAAACATGAATGCGTCGATTCAAGAGGTATCAGTTTATCATGTGTGGTAGGTAAGAGGGTCTGAGACAAAGCAGCGTAATGTCTCCCTAGCTGTTCAATCTCTTCATGGATGGAATGGTGAGGGAGGTGAAGGCGAGTGCATTATGTCCTGGATAGCAGTTCTTGAAAATGAATGAGCGGAGTTGGCACTTGAGCCAGTTACTGTTTATGGATGATACGGCACTGGTTGAGGATTCAGAGGAGATGCTGTCTAGGCCAGTATCGGAGATTGGTAGAGTGTGTGAGAGGAGGAAGCCTTGAGTGAACGTGGGTATAAGTGAAGTAATGAGCTCCTCGAGGAATGTCGTTGCGAAATGAATTAGTGTCCTCCTAAATGGAGAAATATTGGAGACAGTTCATTGTTTTAAATATCTGGTTTCCCATGTGGAGAAGTCTGAACTAGTGGAAACAGCGGTGAAGTTGCGAGTGAGTGTAATGAGCTGTAGGGCGTTGGGGATGGAACCAAAGAGAGGGCTGTATAAGGGTGTAGTTGTCCCAACTGTGCTCTACGGAGCTGAGACTTGGGGGGTAACAGCAGAAGAGAGAAGGCTGAAGGTTTTCGCGAAGAACTGTTTGAGGAGCATGGCTGGTGTGAGCTGAGAGACAGGATAAATAACGACGTGGTTTGAATTAGAACGAGGATGGTGAAGAAGTTAGAAGACCGAGTTGATTCCCGTGTTCTGAGATGGTTCTGGCACATAAGGGTTATAAAGACAGAGACGAGTGGAAGTCGGCTTAGAGGTAGACCGAAGTTTGGGTGGATGGATGGTTGAAGGAGACGTTAGGAAGGAGAGACTTGAGTGTGGAGGTAGCGAGAAAGCGTGCAGTGAATAGGCGTGAGTGGAGAATGATTGTGAATTGATGTTTTATGACGCTGCCCTGATGTGTTTTCTAGACTTTGACATCTCGTTTTAAGCTGGGATAGGTAAAGGGGGGGGGGGCGGTCATCATGACACTGCCTCGGGCTGTACATTTGACCCAAAGGGTGTGTTGCAGGGTCTCTCAGCCAGACCCTTTAGCGCAAAAAGGGCTATGTTGTGTGAGTATTTGTGAGTGTATGAGATTCTACCCATTTCGTTGGGATTCGACCTAGTGTCTGTGCCAGTCTGTAACTAATTTTTTCCTCGAAAAGCTGAACGTGCATTTGTCATTCAGAGTTTTTATTGCCAGAGTACTCCTTTTATATCAAAATTGTGTTGTGACTGAATAAACAGCGAATACAAATTACACTAAAAAATATATCTGAACGAACATTTTTTCCATCGCAGAAAGGGTAGGATCTTTGAACATGTAATACACTATTGAGATATTCGCTTATAAATGATTTTTGTCGGTAATCAGATCTGCATAAGGTGTTCCAGTATTATCAACGCATACTGGGATCAAGTGGTAGTTAGATAGGCAGTCACCAACAATATACATTCGCAGGTATTTTCAGGTAACTGTTTCTAGTCCATTACGTGTCATTTTTCACATCATATTTTTCAGTAGTTCAGTCACACACGTTCCATTTTCGTACAACAAAACAAGCGTTTCATTTCCGCACAAATATTTTCCTACCCACGAAGCAATTTACATTAGTCCACAATCTGATCCCTTCCCATCATTGGAACTAAATTCATTTACGAAGTAAATTCAAATTTGCCTTGCTGACTCCAACCATATATTCGAGGGAGGCAAAAAATATGACCTAATTAGTGGTCTGTCCATCACAATGAGAGTCAAATATTTGTAAAAGTTGCCCCTCAGTGCGGGACGAAGTGGTCACAGCTGGCAGGGGACCACAATCCGATTAGGATAAGTATGCGAAATTGGTAACAGATGGCATTGGAGTCATGATTGCAAATTGACATTAAAAATACTTGTAAAGAGGAAATGGAAAATGTTGAGGAAATAAAATCGATATGTTTTTAAACACGAATCACTGATATTGGGGTAGTTTGCGACTCTCATAATAAATTGAAGTGATTTCGAAATAAACCATTATGCTAAAACCCGGAACCCGATCCAACTAATTGTTATGTGTTCATCGGCTATAGAACTTCCCGGATAAGTTGAGGATGGCAAGGCTCCTATTAAATCAATAATACATTCTCGTTTCATTGGTGTTCTGGTTTTGTAGTTCAAGGAAAAATGCGCAGGAATGTTCAACGACGATGATGTATCAATATATTTCTGCCACCTTTTCGTCATCTTGAGGAAAGGTGGGGAGTGTTCTTCACAACAGTGCAACAAAGTTTCCTTGGCATGGGTTATAATGAATTATCACTAGATGGGCAGTAATAAAATATTTACGATAAATGATGGGATGGATATGTATGTTGAGGCAAGAGTAACTCCCAAGTCTCAGCGCGGAGAGCACAGTTGAGACAACTACATCCTCATACTGACCTCTTTTGGTTCAAACCCCAACGCTCTACAGCTCATAATACTCATCAGTGCACCCAACACTTTACATCCTTTCTTCACTCGCTACTTCACCTCCGTTTCCACTAGTTTAGTCTTCTCTACATGGGAGCCCAGATATTTAAAACACTAAACTGTCTCCAATAATTCTTCATATAGGAGGACAATAATTTTTTTGCAACCAAATTCCTCGAGCATCTCATCACTTTACTTATACCCACGTTCACTCAGGGCTTCCTCCTCTCACACACTCTACCAATCTCCGATACTGGCCTACACAGAATCGCCTCTGAATTGGCCACCAGTGCCGTATCATTCACAAACAGTAACTGGCTCAACTGCCAACTACGTCCATTCATTTTCAAGAACTGCTATCCAGGACATACTGCACTCGCCTTCACCTCCCTTACCATTCCATCCATGTAGAGATTGAACAGCCAGGGAGACAAAACGCAGCATTGTCTCAGACCTCCTTACCGACCACACATAATAAACTGATACCTCTTGAGTTGCAGCATTAATGTTTATCTCCTTTGCCCTTGTACAGTGGAACAATGCCAGCACTGCGCCACTGAATCGACACCAGGCCCGTCACAAAACACGGACTCAGTAGCCTCACAGGGTAATTGACAATCATCACTCCACCCCTTTTCAGGCACTCGGTCGCAACTAAATCCAAACCGGAGCATTCCCTGCTCTCATCACCTCTACTGCATCTTCACCTCTTCAGAAGCAATGTACGCTAAAAGTCATTCTTCCAAACCTGGTATCTGTGTACCACCGCCCATTGCAACAATGTCAGCATCTCTGCGATCCTCGACATTCAACAACTCATCAAATATTCGACCGTTTTCATCTCCCACCGCCTCCTCCTTTCCTGGTCTCTCCCTTTCTCACCCTCTTCACCTCTTTCCAGAAAATCTCTTTCTTCTCCCCAAAACTCTGACGCAAACCGTCTACCCCACCTGGTATTAGCGTTCCTTTTGGCTCTCCTCACCATCCTCTTCACCTCTTTCCTTTTCACTTTATAGTTGTCATAAGCCACCACCGACCTCGATTGCAACCATCCCTCAAAGGCTTTTCTTTTCTGCGCCACCGCCTTCTCGTTCCACCACGAGTAGGCACCTGCCCAAACGGCGCACACCACACACATGACGTTGAACTCCTGAATAATGTATGAATAAATTCAAACTTATTTCACAGTAACATGAATAAGTGACCTCGCATATAAACTTGAGTATCTTGAGAAATATTTCATACCAAACTGAATCAGCTATGTTGCCAAAATCACGTACAAGTCGCCAACAGAGTCTGGGTCAGATTAGTGCCCCGTAACAACAAAGTGTCTGCTGATTCGTCAAATAAGCAAACGAATAGTAGGCAACCGCCTGAACAAATTCCGAAAGTAGATTGGAAAAGTTATAGCGCTGGTCTATTCATGCAGGCGGCCGTGAGAAGGCTTCATAACCGATTATAAATACTCCCTGCATTGCAGACGAGACAGCTTATTATACCGGTAGAGGAAGAAACGAAGCGTAGTTTTTTTTAACGGAATCATTTTATGTTTGAATTATAAAACACTTACAATTTTTTTAACCTTTAGATGAAACATTTGTTATCATTTAAAGATTGACCGGGAATATCAATGTTTCCTTCCTCATATATGAACTTGTAAACGGCAGACGAGCCGTTAAAAAGTTCTAATACTTATAGCACATCAGCTGAAATACTAAATCATCCATATTTGTCTGACTGTTTTGATTTTGATCGAATTTATTAGCACGATTCACTGGAACCATTGCTCAAACATGTGTAGTTTGTATAGCCTTCTCACGGAGAGGTAAGCCAGTTTTTACCGATATAACACTTACTTTGGAACATCAGGATGTTTTCGAACATCCCAGAAACAATTTGTCAGCAATCGACATGCTCTCAACTGATTGCGCCTAACAGGCCGCTTCCCCACCCTTGCTCCCCACCGGGCGCCAGACAGATTTCCCAGGGGATCGGAAAAATAGGACCGTGAATGGGGCACGTTTGCCTCGTCTGCCGCGGGGGATGTTGTAAAGGCAAGACGTGATACGTGATCCTCACCTGGGAGGCGGGAGAGATCGACGGGCTTGTTTGCCTCACAAGGATTATGGTGTTGGATGCATTCGGTGAAACGTACACAGCAGCAGTTGAAACATTTATAGATGCTTGCGCTAATCCCATACATTGTAATTTTCCTGATATGGGACGAGAGCACCCTATCTTGAATGAGAGTAAATTAAACGAAAAATTTGATTTTGGTAGAGGGGGAAACAAGTGAAATTTCAATCATGGAGCACTCGAATTGTTTTCCTTGATTTTTACTGATGCCGTTGCTACTTTATCTCATTATTTACTTATTTTTTTAAAATTTTAGATCACTGCACTATTTTCTTTAACAGTTTAATATTGATAAGCGAAAAGAGGTGACGAGTGTCGTTATGTGGGACGTTGATGCTAGGGGCGGTAGGCGGTCGTGTGGAATTCTGTGGAGAACAAGACCTTCTGGAAAGTGGTGATGAGGGTGATAAATGGGGAGACGGGGAGGAAGGAGGTGATGAGAAGTTTTACTTCCGGTTGTCGATGATGGATAATGATGATATACGGAAGAGATGGGCTGAATATTTAGAAAAGATGTCGAATGTTGAGGATGTCAGAGAGGCTGACGTTGTTTCTGGGAGTAGTGATGCATGGCTTCTGGTCTTGGGAGCATGCATTGTTGCTGGCGATACTAAGGAGTTGGCGCAAAAGGTTGTAGTAAGGCGAAGAGCACAAAAGCTAATGTTTTAGACAACAGTGCTATTTAATGGCAGTCAAATGATCAAATACGTTGCCCCAACTGTGTTCTGAGTCGATGTTGTTAGAGTGGGGCAGTGCTTACATTGTTCAGCTGGATGAGGGCGAAGGAGATCAAAATGATTGCAGCTACTCATGAGGAATAGGTGTGTTGTGTATGATGGGCATGTTGTTCGGGAGCGTAATCATCTAGAGGATTAGATGCGGTACAGATGGTGATATTTACAAAGAACATTCAGGCTTGAGGAGTGGTAGAGGGTGTGCGGATTAAATTTTGATAGATAAACAAGTCTCCGAGAAGTACCTTAAAAAGGAAATGGATGTGTTCCGGGTCTTCGTGGATCTAGTTTCTATGTTGCCATCAGACCATCTGTTAGAGTACGGAACAAGGTGGGTGCCTAGTTCTCAGTGAAAGGGGGACTAACACAAGTAAGGTTGTGTGATGTCACCCAGGCAGTTCAATTTCAACATGGATGGAGCGGTTATGGTGGCTATCTGAAGTCTATAGGGTCGAGGCTTAGAGTTTTAGGAGCAGATGGGCCAATTTTGCATTGGAGGCATTTTGCCGTTTGCCGAATATATGACATTGGGTACAGAATCGAAAGGGTCGTTGTTTATGCTAGTGACCGCATTTCCGCAGGTCCCCTCACAAGAATTGATGGAACGGCTGTTAATGGAGCAAGTCATCACAGGATTCGTGAGAGACAAACGAACCTATATTAACTGAGTAAAGTGTGAAGTGTCATCACAGTTTGATGTATCCATGCATTAGGAGGTTTGCCCCGGATACACGAGAGTATGCGGTAACAGAGAATAATTGAGTCTTTTGTGCAGACTTTTCCTATGAGATGGTAGCAAATTTTTGACTCCGATGTTTGATCATTCCAACCGTAAAAATAGATTACTGTACGACTTGATTGCGGTACCGCGTGCGTGCCGACGCATTTACGACATCCAGAGCCCATTTTCGTGCCGCATAGGTATACATAAATCATTAACCTGCCGACGACTTGCGGGTGGACGTCCAGTATGAGAGTCGCGCTGACCCACATGCATCGACGTCATCGGTACACATGCGCCGATGAAACACGTAGTCGCGGCAGGCAGTCGGTTGGCGTACCAAAAAGACTCTACAGGTCAACCGACTCATACAAAGGCAAGTTGTGGTTGACTGGACCCGATTAGGTAAGGCTATACAAGAATGGACTCCTGGAGATGGCCGTCTGACACCCGTCGCCGATCCTATACGAGATAACAACTTCTAATGGCAGGGATAAACAGATTCCAGAAGTTGATGGTGCGACGTCCAATGAAAAAAAGTATTCCCACCAATACCGTCAACAAATGTTGCTACGCTGCCAGTATCCTATAATAGAGAGTATGTTGCGACGCTGCCAGTATCCTATAATGGAGAGTATGTTGCTACGCTGCCAATATCCTATAATAGAGAGTATGTTGCTACGCTGCCAGTATCCTTTAGTAGAGAGTATGTTGCTACGCTGCCAATATCCTATAATAGAGAGTATGTTGCTACGCTGCCAGTATCCTATAACGGAGAATATGTCGCTACGCTGCCAGTATCCTATAATAGAGAGTATGTCGCTACGCTGCCAGTATCCTATAATAGAGAGTATGTCGCTACGCTGCCAGTATTCTATAATAGAGAGTATGTCGCTACGCTGCCAGTATCCTATGACAGAGATTATGTCGCTACGCTGCCAGTATCCTATAATGGAGAGTATGTTGCTACGCTGCCAGTATCCTATAATAGAGAGTATTTTGCGACGCTGCCAGTATCCTATAATAGAAAGTATGTCGCTACGCTGCCAGTATCCTATAATGGAGAGTATGTCGCTACGCTGCCAGTATCCTATAATGGAGAGTATGTCGCTACGCTGCCAGTATCCTATAATGGAGAGTATGTTGCTACGCTGCCAGTATCCTATAATAGAGAGTATGTCGCTACGCTGCCAGTATCCTATAATGGAGAGTATGTTGCTACGCTGCCAGTATCCTATAATGG
>SDVV010043322.1:0-10260 GCA_016164225.1 Gammarus roeselii
TTCGCTATATTTAATCTAACTATTGCTTCCTGGCCTAGCCCTCCTCCATTGACCAGTCTCTGTCATTATTCAATTACTTCGCTATATTTAATCTAACTATTGCTCCCTGGCCTAGCCCTCCTCCATTGCATAGTCTCTGGCTTTGTTGAACTAATTCACTATATTTAATATAATGAAACCCTTGTGACTTAGCCTTCCTCCATTGACCAGTCTCTGTCATTATTCAATTATTTCGCTTTATTTAATCTAACTATTGCTTCCTGGCCTAGCCCTCCTCCATTGCCTAGTCTCTGGCATTATTGAATTATTTCGCAAATTTATTCACTTTGCTATGCGCCGAACCGTCCGGCATTGATGAGACTCGAAGCCTAATTGAATAATCGTACGATAATTGATTACTCCGTTCAAATGTTAAGTTGCGATCAAGCTGTTCTTCGGAGCTTCATGATATCGATGATGGTTGCACGAATGAGAAGCTCAGTTATATGAGCAGCGATTATTTACATGGTGAGAAATTATTATTTGCTTCACGAAGTACGAATCGGCCTCTTACTAGAGACCAGCTGTGACTAATTTTAGATTCTTAATTTAAACCCCATCGGTACTCATGAGGAATAAACGATTTAATAATCTTATTTAGAGTGATGGTAATAATATTATTGCTAGGATCATACTAACAGTAATATAAATGGATTAAGTACTTGTGCTTTTCTGTAGAGGTTGGACGATCCGTGATCTCCGTATATGCTTCTCTAATGCTTCCTTAATGCTTCCTTGATGCTTCCTTAATGCTTCCCTAATGCTTCCCTAATGCTGTCCTTTGTGAGCTTTTCGGGTAAATTAGACCGACAAACTCCAGTTCTGATTGTCGCCATGACCCAAATACGTTGTGATGGGTTAGGTAGGCAGTTGACTGTTGCCATGACCCAAATACGTTGTGATGGGTTAGGTAGGCAGTTGACTGTTGCCATGACCCAAATACGTTGTGATGGGTTAGGTAGGCAGTTAACTGTTGCCATGTTGCCATGACCCAAATACGTTGTGATGGGTTTGGTAGGCACTTAACTGTTGTCATGACCCAAATACGTTGTGATGGGTTAGGTAGGCAGTTGACTGTTGCCAACATTGAGCCAAATACGTTGTGATTGGTTAGGTAGGCAGTTGACTGTTGCCAACATTGAGCCAAGTATGTTGTGATGGGTTGGGTAGGCAGTTGACTGTTGCCAACATTGACCCAAAAACGTTGTGATGGGTTAGGTAGGCAGTTGGCTGTTGCCAACATTGAGCCAAGTATGTTGTGATGGGTTGGGTAGGCAGTTGACTGTTGCCAACATTGACCCACGTATGTTGTGATGGGTTGGGTAGGCAGTTGACTGTTGCCAACATTGACCCAAATTCGTTGTGATGGGTTAGGTAGGCAGTTGACTATTGCCATCATTGAGCCGAGTATGTTGTGATGAGTTGGGTAGGCAGTTCACTGTTGCCAACATTGAGCCAAGTATGTTGTGATGGGTTAGGAAGGCAGTTGACTGTTGCCAACATTGAGCCAAGAGTGTTGTGATGGGTTAGGTAGGCAGTTGACTGCTGTCAATATTGAGCTAAGTATGTTGTGATGGGTTAGGTAGACAGTTGACTGTTACCAACATTGAGCCAAGTATGCTGTGATGGGTTAGGTAGGCAGTTGCCTGTTGCCAACATTGAGCCAAGTATGTTGTGATGGGTTAGGTAGGCAGTTGACTTTGCCAACAGTGAACCAAGTGTGTTGTGATGGGTTAGGTAGGCAGTTGACTGTTGCCAACATTGAGCCAAGTATGTTGTGATGGGTTGGGTAGGCAGTTGACTGTTGCCAACATTGAGCCAAGTGTGTTGTGATGGGTTAGATAAGCAGTTGACTGTTGCCAACTTTGAGCCAAGAGTGTTGTGATGGGTTAGGTAGGCAGTTGACTGTTGTCAATATTGAGCCAAGTATGTTGTGATGGGTTAGGTAGGCAGTTGACTGTTGCCAACATTTAGCCAAGTATGTTGTGATGGGTTGGGTAGGCAGTTGACTGTTGCCAACATTGAGCCAAGTATGTTGTGATGGGTTGGGTAGTCAGTTGACTGTTGCCAACATTCAACAGCCAACTTGTGCAGTGAATATTCCAATTAATCATTCCACTGGCCTTTTCGTAATGAAGGGCATCCAGTGTTTTGGGGAACTAACGCATGATGAGCATGTTAGGCTCAAACAAAGGCCATACTATCTTCATTAGACGTGTTATCAATGGTGATTACTCGTGTCCGATTCCTTAGCGTACTTGGGTTCATCTAGTGAACGTCTAATATGAAAGGAAATGTCTGTCCAAGGCTCCCATGTCACCATTACACGTTAACATACAGCACGTAACGACTGTCTCCATTAGACGTGTTATCAATGGTGATTAATCGTGTCCGATTCCTAAGCGTACTTGGGTTCATCTAATGAACGTCTAATACGAAAGGAAATGTCTGCCCAAGGCTCCCATGTCACCATTACACGTCAACATACAGCACGTAACGACTGTCTTCATCGGACGTGTTATCAATGGTGATTACTCGTGTCCGATTCCTTAGCGTACTTGGGTTCATCTAATGAACATCTAATATGAAAGGAAATGTCTGCCCAAGGCTCCTTCAATTCTCAAGGCAATCAACTTGTGTTAAAATCAATTCTTCTTTAGGGCCTCATTATTTTCATGACAAGATTTTATCTCTAGAAACTGAAACCACGTCTCAGATAAATGCAAGGAATGCTCAGTACAGTTTGTTACTTTTGATGTTTCCTATTTTTTCATCCTCGTAAAAGTCAGTAAGCTAGGATGTGTAGTCATTTCTTCAATCGGAATCAATCTGCTTTAGAGTTGTTCAGGAGAGACGCTGTTTTGATTTAATGGCTTTTATCCAAACGATTTCAAAAACACTGGCAATGTGGACTTCGAATTATGGGTAGTAACCTAGCAATTGTTAGTGAATTACTTTAGGTATACTTGGAAATCTATCCTTAACTAATTCACGCGGACTTGCGTGCGCCCACAGCAGCTTCACTAAATTGTTTAGACCTCTGTTTGGTCATAGGACGAAGAAAGATTATTGGTCGGGGTACGGTGTGGTTCACAGAAGACTTATTTCACTAGGGAGATCTGCTGAGGTTTGTACCATGAACGTGAAAGGCTTAATTATTCGCTCTGCAATGCGACCAGACCGAGCAATTGAACGCAAGAACGCGTACCGGTCAACGACCAACAATCTTAGTGTAATGCAATTGACAAAAGAAGTAGATAGTTTGATGGGATTCTACTTGCTTGAATATTTAAACTCTCCGGAGTTTTAGTGTCGCTTATTGGCTCTCAGACTTTCTTTTTTTTTCTATTGCACAAAAGAGCTTTGTTTGGTTTAAAAGTACAAGTGGACCAAGCAAGGCATCATCCTAACCTCCCTTTGATTTGCAACTACAAGCTTCGTCAACGTCTTTGCCACCAAAGTTTGATTTATTGACTTAAGCGGGCCACCATCAAATGCCTAGATAATTAGTTCATTGCTTTGGTCTGTCCACTGGTCCCATTGCACGCGAGAATGTGCCGTAAGCATATGCGTCGTAGGAGCCAAATTCATTTGACACATTTATTTATGAAACTCTATCCGGCCATTCAGACCGGTAAACTAATTTCATCAGATGGGAATGGTACACGAGTCCCACGTGAGTTCAGTGAGTACAATAATTGAACGGCTGAGATGTAAACTGGTTTACCTACACAAATTTCGCCGGATCTGAAGATATATACGCAAAGTATGTTGAGCGCTTATTTGAGAGCTCTTTACCAAGATTTAGTCTAACCCTGAAAAAGAGAGCTTGCCTCAAGTACTTGACTTAATCTTCCGCGAGCCAATCGAGTTCTACGGCCATAGCACGCACAACTGGGTTAACTGCCGGCCGTTCAACTCTGCTTTAATTCACGTAATGTGTGCTGATATTCGATCACGAGCCCCCCCGCGCCCCTTCATCTTTTCAGTTAGATGGAGAGGTGAATAATTTTCAGAATGTCGTGAATCATGTCGTGAATCATGTCGTGAATCATGTCGTGAATCATGTCGTGAATCATGTCGTGAATCATGTCGTGAATCATGTCGTGAATCATGTCGTGTGTCATGTCGTGGATCATGTCGTGAATCATGCCGTGAATCATGTCGTGAATCATGTATAACAACGGACATTTCTTACAGTTATCAATGTTATAGCTTTATTTATATCTACGCATAACCAAATGAAAAGAACAAGAAATATTTCTTGAACCATGCCACCTACACGAAATTAAAGGGATCGATTCAATGAAAAGTGCGTGCATCAAGTGAATCCCACTTCAGATATTGCTGATACTTCCTACATCGCTTCAGTTTTCAGCTGCAAGTAGCAAGATCATAAGGTAAGTCATCTTACGAGAGTGTTTAGTATATTGCAGGCACCAAACACCGAATAACAATTTGCAAACTAAAGAAAAGTGGATGACGTCCGTCTACCTTCAGTGTTCTTGACCGTTCAGTCAATTTGCGTTTATCCTTTTTGTGTATCTCACATCATGGCAAATAGTTCATGCATTCAGCGATAAGTAATGAGGTAAATATGAGTTATTGTTTTATTTCATGCATTACATGTCAATGACTTATAAACAAATAGAAGTTCTTGAGGTAATGTGTGTAGGTAGTGAACCCCACCTTTGATGTGAATGAAGTGAATCAGCTGTATTGCACCTCAATAATAGGTGACGTTACCAGCATGCATTCGTTTAGTTCCTGTGAACTGGTGAAGTCAAATTCTCGCTTACAAGACGAATATTACTGATAAAAACTCTCCAGGGACTGACCATGAAGATTCGTCCTTAGTACCCGTATTTCGATGAAGAAAAAGCTGCAGGAAGAGTTCATCCGAACAATATACGAAATTAAAGTTACCCCAACATCACAAACGTTTAGGATTGTCGATTAACCTCCTCTCACCCCTCTCATCTCTCTGTGCGTATATACGTTGCAACTTGAAGTTGATGTATTGAAATGAAGTAAACTGGTTATTCTTTTTCTTCAATTTTCGAAATGCAAGTTTTGTCTAACAGAAGCATAGATTTTATGAACATTTTTACGCAAACCTGATCAATAGCCAGTCATGAATGCACAAAATCACGATTCAGATCAAAACGTTCTTCACTCCAAATCCCTCAGGATTGAGCATCTATTCGATTGCTACATGCTGAATATTTAAACCTAATTTTATCTGAGTCTCGTCTAAAAATACCTATCCAACAGTCTCCGTAGATTTTAAATTGTAGGTGCGAACTCAATTCCTATGATAATGGAATTTAATTTAGCATCGCTCCAAATACTCGTTTACTCCAGTCATGGCTGCGAGCGATCGTCACGCACAGAAAACCACAAATTTATAGAGGAAAATAGCGCACATAATTCTAGGAATAACCATGTATTTTCTCTTCATCGATCAGTATACAATGCCAATTCAGTTCCATAACAGAAAGTCATTAATTGAATGACGTTGAAATTGTATGTGGACAAAATATCAAACGGCGCCAGAGAAGGTGCCTGCCAATCGGAATATTTTATACATCAAATCAGACGTGTAGCCATATTTTCCGGAGCAGCAGTGATTATTTATTAATTTATTGAATAGACTGCTATAAAACCAAATTTCAGTTTCTAACGAGTTCCTCCATACTCTTCAACTACCTTGCTGTGTGCGGGGACAACCCACTCTCGGCCACCCTCCCACAAGAGGCCTCCGTGTTCTCTGCGGAGCTTCGTGCACTCGAACTAGCCGTCTCTACCGCATAAACACATCGCTTCCCCAAATACGTCATATTCTCAGACAGTCTGATTGTCCTCACTGCAATATGAACATCCTGTTCTACGTAAGATGCAGCACGATCTCTTTGTGATGACCAAGACGCGTCAGGCAGTGGAATTCTGCTGGATCCCGTGGCACGCGGGAATAAGAGGAAACGAACTTGCGGACTCGCTTGCTAAACTGGCATCTACTCACCATGAACAATTTTTGCAATACATTACCGGGACTGGTTTCCTATCATCAACTCCCATATAACATCCCGTTGGGATGAAATGTGAAAGCAGAGTGGACAAAAAATGTTTCCAGTCAAATCCTCAGTCGGAGAATGGGAAACAAAGTTCACCAACAGAAAAGACAAAGGGTTCATCAACCGCTTGTGCACGGGACACACGTGGATAACTCACAACCATCTGATGGATGTCGACATAGGACCAAATGCGCCACCTTGCCCCTGTTGCCACCAAGTGGCTATCAGCGTGAAACACTAACTGATGGATTGCAACGCACTCGCGGCAGCCCGACGAGCGTTCCTAGATCCCCCTGTGCAACCTACAAAGCCTACTCACGGACCCAACCTACCATAAAAAGTTGTTCGCTTTCGGAAAACACACCGGACTATACGAAGCTGTCTGAACCTCAAACACCTGTGCAATGAGGTGGTCTCTCCACCCCATTACGCCACAGAAATAACAAAACATTTTACGAAGATACGCATTAAGTCTTTACTCTCTCGTACGCGCTAGTACGCGAATATGCCACAACTGAAATATGCACTGACTTAATCTTGACAAAACTAATATTTTCGCAAGCGAGGCTGTGCGTTCTCACCTGAATCAACGACGGTCGCGCCCTACGGGGGAGCCTATTATGACTCACGTTGAGGCTCTGGTGGAAATGAGGCCTAAATCTAATCAAATCCAATCTTCAACTACCATGTCTAATATCGTAGATAGACGACACTCTCGACCGAAACCAATCTCTCTCTAAATTGATAGGCACCGTTTCAATTCGAAATCTACTTTCAAAGACGATGATATTTCTGAATCGTTGCTCCTGTGACAATGTACTGTACCAAGTGAGTATTTTATTTGCGTTACTATTCTTCCATCAGTGCCTTCTCTGTTTCTGGAGTTTGTGATGATGTCTGCATTTCCTTGGCTCCTAATGAATCGTAGGGGATATGGTGTATCATGCCAAGTTTAGCAAGAACTTCATGCCACAATTTCTATCAACTAGCAATACTAGTGAACCCTTGAACCTGGAAGTAGAAAACTCATTGCGATGCATTATTTAAGTGAGATCAAATATCATGACTAGATAGGATTTTATTAGGGGATCATCTCCAATGGTGCTCAGACGCAATTCTTTGTGAGCTCCCGCAGGGTGCGAAAGAGTGTGTCGTTCATACTCATCTGGGGGTGTTGGTAACGTCTTTCCCATTTTCGGCATGGCTGTCGCAAAACCGCACAGGTTACCTTTCCACAGATCAAATATACCGAAAAACGTTACGAGATTCTGCATTTCCTGGAAAATTGTATTTCCGCTAACTGTAGGCACCGTTTGACAAAATATAGCATCGTAAGGTAGTTATAGAGCATCTTGACGCAATTTTACTGTACCTGGACATTGGATGCAATTGTACAGTATCCTGCAGCAGTTGAACAGTGTCTTGATGCAATTGTACCTTGTCTTAATTCAATTTTACAATGTCTGATGCAATTATAAGGTATCATAATGCAATTATTCGGTTTTTGGTGCAATTATGCAGTCTTGTAGTGTCTTAGTGTAATTATACAGTCTTGATGCAATTATACAGTATCATAATGCACTTATACTGTATCCAGAGGCAATTTAAAATAGTTGCAAATGACTACTAGGTAATGGACACGAATTCTCGGAATGAATATCAACATTGTATTCTGCCTAACACTGTCGTATTAAAACGGCTCGCATTATTCGAAAGTAGGCTCAACACAGATTCCGAGTAGGTTCAATATAGATTCAGAGTAGGTTTAATCTGGATTCCGAGTAGGCTTAACGCAGAATCTGGGTAGGTTTAACGTAGATAACGGGTAGGTTTAACATAGATACTGAGTAGGTTAGCGTTAGATACAGAGTAGGTTTAACGTAGATTCAGAGTAGGTTCGGCGTAGAGAAGCAGTAGTTGCCTTCGCGCTCCACCTGGGCTCCCAACGCGAAGTCGTCGCACGCTTGCCCGCAGGACGTGCTTGTCTAACGCAGCACCAGTGAGAGTGACACCGCCTACTCGCCAGCAAGAGAGTATGCGGTGTCTCTCTCTCGCTGGTGCTGCGTTAGACCAACCAACACACCCCCCAATCAACCCAGGGCCCCTGCGGGCGTCTAACGATCCATAATTATATAACTAATACAAAATTGATCACCATGAAAAAATGGCGCAAATAAATATTGGAGCCGATAGAGGAAGAAATACTAAAATCAAGAAGTAGTAGTAGTTGCTTCAGTTTTCCACCGGAGTCTCAACGCGAAGTTGATGTAGACTTCCCCGTGGGGCAATCGAAGAGTGGCAAAGTAGGTGCAGCGTAGATTACGAGTAGGTTTAACACAGATACAGAGTAGATTAATCATAGATACAGAGTAGGTTTAACATAGATGCAGAGTAGGTCCTACGCAGACATAGAGAAGGTTTAACGTAGATGCCACAGTAGGTTTAACGTAGATACAGAGTAGGTTCAACATAGATACCAAGTAGGTTTAACGCAGGTTCCGAGCAGGTTTAACGCAGGTTTCGAGTAGGTTTAATGCAGATACAGAGTATGTTTAAGGCAGATGCAGAGTAGGTTTAACGCAGATACACAGTATATTCAACGCAGACACAGAGTAGGTTCAACGTAGACACAGAGCAGGTTTTACGTAGATGCATAGTAGGTTCAACATCGATATCAAGTAGGTTTAACGTAGATATAGAGTAGGTTTAACGTAGATACAGAGTATGTTTAACGTAGAATTGGGAGGAGGGAGCATAGGTTCCAGGATTCAGAGGGGCCTCAACAGGGTCCAACAGTTTCTCAAAAGTATCCCGATGAGTGTCAAGAGTGTCCCAAAGGGCCCCAGAAAGGGTCCAAGTTGGTCCCCCTAAATCCTTCTGGTCTACCGAGTCATCAGGGTTCCCGAAACCCTGGGTCCCCCGAGTCACGCGGGTCCCATGAGTACCCCCCTTCCCTGCGTCACCTTGTCTCAACCAACATAGATACATACATATGATAACAAAGGAAAAATTTATCACTAAGAGAAAGGGGGAGAAAAAAATAATACAGGCTAAGAAAGAAGAAATACTAAAATAACAATAATAAAGTGTTAATGATCTGTAAAATGATTAATCATCCATCCACCGCAATACTAAAATAAAGTGTTAATGATCTTTAAAATGATTAATCATCCATCCACCCCAATATTTTTCGAAAGGGTCCCATTAGGGCATAATAGTGGAAACGTCGCTAGTATTTGATTTGAGCCTCATTTCCACCAGAGCCTCAACGTGAGTCATAATAGACTCCTCCGTAAGGCGCGAGCATCACTGTCATTAGTCGTCTCTGGTCGTTGTAACCGCTTGGGTGCTGGACACACGTGGATAAATCACAACGACCTCATCGATGTCGACATCGGACCAAACGCACCACCTTGCCCCTGTTGCCACCAAGTGTAGCTTTGCGCAAGGGCAGTATCGTAAACAATGACGGACAACTAACTGAGTTTGAAATTAACATCGCATCTTGTTTTTTGCGTCTAAGCTCCAAAGTTCACAAGTTTCCAGAGTATAGAACCTGTTTTTGCTGTATCAAAATAAGAGCTGGTCACCGCTCTAAGCCGAATATCGCTCCCTGACCGAATATCGTCTCGTAAAGGTTAAAGCTTTCAACTATATTGGAGAGATCGACTATCATCTCTTTAGAGCGAGAGCAATAAGGCACTTTAGAGGGATACCCCCTGGGGGTATCCCAGGCGCACCCGCCTTCCCATGGTGTCCTCGTTATTCACCAATATTAATTTGTCCCTTTGTGTAAATACGTTTTGAGTTAGAAGATCCCTCCACCGTCCCCCCATTCAGTTTGTTGCTACATCCCCCCCCCTTGGTGCACAAAGAGGTGAGCCCCTCACTGACACCGGGGTTTGTGAATTTAGAATCGAAACCAATTGAAATTTATATAAGCAACAAAAAAATCTGTAAAAAAAAGGGCGCAACAAATAAATTGTCACAGGTAAAGACAATGGGCCGCATCCCCCAGAAAGGGGGGTGGCCGACGGCAAGGCGCACCTCACCCTCATACGCTCACACTCGCACAACTTAGCCCTTTTGTGCTAAAGGGTCCGGCCGGTAGCCCCTCAACTTACACTCTGGGTCCCGAGTGCAGTCC
>SDVV010043323.1:0-10260 GCA_016164225.1 Gammarus roeselii
ACAGCAAGAATGGAAAGAAGAAGAAGGAATAGTCGTAGAAAAAGGTTGCATGAAAGAAAGAGCGCAACTTGGCTGTTATTTGCCACCCGAAAGGAGAATAGTTAGAACCGGTATGTGTATGTTTGAGTGTGTGTCTGTGTGTGCGTGTTTGTGTGCAGCGACTATTAGGAGAGTTGTTAAGAAGGAGTCTGAGACAAGTTTAAGGAAATTTAAACTAAACACAAGATGCAAATGAGGTAACTCAAAGTCAAGCAAATCAGGATAGGGGAGAAAAGGAGAGATAGAAAAGGGTGAAGAAGAGAGGAGTCTGAAGGGAAATAAGGGTGTTCACCCCCCCGGTTGGGCCGTGACTCCGTGCGGCCCGTGAACCTAACAGATGCCTAGGGGGGGCTTTGATTGGGAAAGAATGAGTTTGAATTCAACGTATTGAACACATTTAGTAGGAGTCTGGAGAGCGTTTTCAGGAAGGTGTTTGATTATATTGATGTGCAATCGGTCCGGCCCGGGTGAGGTTTCACGAGTGTGGTCGATAGCATACTGTAGTTCATGAAGAGAGAAATGTTTGTTGTAGAATTCTTCATTTGCGGAGTTGAAGTCAATATGCTCACTCTCTCTTCGGATCTTTTCCCGTTGGAAAGAAGCCGTATAATTTGTTGATCGCGATATTTGGCTGAAAGTCCGAGCTAGTTTATCCGCGATGTCCGCGAATGAAGAAAAGACTGTGTCTCCGTCCGACAAGATGTGGTTAGGTCGCTCGGGGCGACCTTGGATACGTCTGATTTTCCTTCACACTTGGGAAAGAGGGGTGTTTCGATTGATTGTGTTAACTAATTGGGTCTAGCTTTCTTGCTTCTTCTCCGCGCGAAGTTTGCGGAACACCGCAGTTTCCTTTTTCCAGGCTACTCGGTTCCTGGGGGAACGTACGCGGCGGAAGGCCCCGTACATCTTTTCACGCTAGTCCATTGCTTTTTGTACCTCCGGGCACCACCAAGGTTTTGGAAAAAAATGTTGATGGTAAATATTGGGGAATGCATGAGACAGCTGCATTTTGGAATTTCTCGTATAGATGTATGACAAGGTCGCCCTCTGAAATGTCTTCGGGAAGGCCTTCCACGTCGTCCCAGGCGACATGTGTCGAGTAGTCCTCCCAGCTGGCTTTCCGGTTGCTGAATCGAAGTTTCTGTGCATCGGGATTGTTTGATCGGTTGGTAAGAAGCGATATGATCACTGGGGTGCAATCACTGTCATGTGTTGAAGGCAGGACTCCCCAAACGAGTTGGGGTACTAAAGTGGGGGAACAGATTGATAAATCAATGGCGGTTTCACTTTCGAGGGTGATCCGAGTGGGTTGTCCGTAGATGAGGAAAACCACGTGTGAGTGTCTATGCTGTTGACCATTATCATTCCCCTAGGGGCCTGTTCTCACGCACTACCACACTTCGTGGTAGCTGTTGAAGTCTACAAGGAGGAATACGGGATGATGCAGTTGATTAAGCAGATCAGTCATTAGTGCATCCGAAAGATCGTGGTTTCATGACGAGTAGATAAATACCACTGTAATTGGTCCTGAGATGCACATCTTTACTGCGACAGCTTGGATTTCTGTTCTTAGAGGGAGGAGGTGATGAGGTATGCTTTGGTGAACCATAAGTGCCACTCCGCCGAGGGCAGTGACATTATTGTGACCTTCGCGACGATGTATGATATATTGAGGGATTGTGAAGGTGGAGGTGTCACGGAGTTTGATCTTCTGGAGGCCTACCTACCACCAAAGGTTTATGGGTGGAGATTAGCGATAATAATTCATCGTTCTTGCTTCTAAGTCCCTGTTAATTCCACTGAGGTATTGTACTGTTGATCATTTCGGATCTGTTTCATGTTCAGATCTTGATGGTCTGGATCGGTCGCGTGGTTCGTAGGGAACTTTCGTGGTGCTCGTGTCCATGAGGCGCAGGTGTCCTAGATCGAGAGCGTTTACAAGAGCGTCCGCTTTCTGTAGAACATGATCTAGACTCACTGCGTTCTCGGCTATCAGTGCTCTTGATGAGGAGGAAGACGAAGGAGTACGATCTTAGTGTTTGCTTCTTGAACGAGCGCGTTTCTCTTCTATGGAGGGTTTTTTAAACATTATGATGGGCTGAGTATTATTCATTGGGATATTTGAGTCGAGTGCGGTGCATGGTCGATCAGTGGTTTCGAGTATCAGTTCTTCGTTGTAGACTTTCAATGCGTCCTCGCGCAGGCGATTGTCGTTCTCACTTGTGAGATGCTCTGGCGTTGGGCATTTTAGCTGATGGTTGTATACCTCACTCTGGTTTTCGCTGGGTGTGGTCGCAGTTGAGACGGTCAGTAGTCGTTCAACGCACTGATCAAAGCGAGCCGTGGTTCGTGGGCAGTTGCTTATCTTTTTGCATCGTAGCAAGAGGGCGTCGTGTACCCCGCGGTCGTCGTCGGAGAAATGTTCGTTCCTTTGTCTTTTGGTTTTCGAGTTAGTGGACCTCACTTCGTGGTCCACGGAGGCAGCATCCATCGCAGTGTTCTCTGGGCACTGGTGGATTCATTGCTTGGGGCGCCCGCCTCTATTACGAGGGCGGTTGCTGGGCAGGTTGTGGTAATGTTAGTACTGGGGAGGGGTATTGGGCTCATGGTATTAGGTTGTGTTGACGGTACATGAGTGTCGTCTGAGGAAGTAATCTTAGTTGTAGATTTAACTGCTTTGGCGTATTTTAAATTACGGCAGTTTGGGTTTTCATCGTAACAGATTTGGATGGCTTGTTTATGTGTGACTCAGTGGTCAATTTGTATGATTGTCATGGCTTTTCGGTCATGTACTTTGGGCAGTCGAGGTCGCCTGCCTCATGGAGGCATCGGCAGTGGCAGCATTCAGGTTGGCGGGCTGTGCAGTCCTTTCGGTCATGCTCACCGGCGCACCTCTTACAGCGTTGGGATATGTGTGTTGGCAGTATTTGATGACGTGGTCGTGTTCCAGGCATTTTTTGCACATTGCAGGCTATATCACCACTGGGTAAGTTTTTGTTTTCCCTTGTTCGCCCGGGATTACTATGAATTCTGATGTGCCGCTTCCTATGTATTTACGATGTGGGTCAGATACTTCTTTCCCTGTTGGCTTATGTTTATCGGTCTGCCTCCCAGTTGCTTCGAGAGCGAGTTCATCATGGTGAATGGGTTCATTGAGGGAGCAACTTTGTTTGCACCGCTATCTACAAGCGTTATGAGGAAGTGGGTAGGAAATGATGCCGATCTTCTCTCGTGGCTGAGAGGGTCAGCCTGGGAGGAGCGAATCGCAGACGCAGCCTATCATCGCCCGACTTTGTGCTCCGTTAGGTATTGCAAGATCTCCCTCTCAATCTTGTCCTGGGTGGTGCAGTTTCCGTGTCCCGTAGGGTGGCCGTTTACTTTGCAGTAAAAACAGGGAGATTCTTCAAATGGTCGTCTTGGGAGCAGTGTGAGCATCTTTGCTCACCGTGACCACCTCTGCTCGTGTGTCCATATTTCTGGCATTTATAGCATCGTATCGGACGTCTTTCGAAGGGTGTAACGTTGGTTTTGGCGTCAGAGAAAGTTATATCTATGTAGTTAGGTAGGGTGGGGCAATTGAATTTAAGCAGAAGGGCCGTGGTGGTGTTTCTATTTTGTTTGTTTTTTGGTGCGATTTTCGCTTCAACTACACATTCCTCGCAATGGACGAGTCCGGTGATGAACTCGTCGGCTTCATCGCTCGGGAGACCCTCGATGTAAATCAGGCCTGAACTCATGGAAAAAGTTGGGTGTGGTACGATTTTGCAAAGCTTTTTGCATATTCTGTTTTTGGAGAGTATAGTGTCACTTTGAAGTTTAGTGTCTACTTTAATGGTGAAGCTATCGTCACCCCTGGCAGTGATGTTGAGAATTGGACGGCCACTCATGGAGCCAAGTTCTCCTCGTAGTTTATATAGGCAAATATCCGGTCTGTCATTGACATCGAATGTAATTTTCAAGCGTTCGAGGAATTTAGGGCTGTTGTTGAATAGGTTGTGTTCATCAAATCGAGTGTTTGCCTCCTCTTTACGTTTCTTGGTGTTCGGGCATTATGAGTTTCGGCTGGGAGGGGAGGCGAAAGCACGCGAACAGGTTACGGGTTCCCTGGATTCTATCCTCTTCATCAGCTCATCCAATCGGGTATTCGTAGTTGCAAAAAGGTTCTCGAGTTTAGTGAGGCGTTCACCGATTTCATTGGAGGGCGCTGAGCAATCCTCAGTCTCTAGCTCGGGAAGGCCCATCATCTTTGTTATCTTGCCTAGGACATATTTCAATTGGTTTCGATTTTAAATGGAAAACCCCGGTGTCAGTGGACTGCTCACCTCTGTGCACCAAGGGAGGAGAATGTAGCCACAAACTGAAAGGTTGGACGGTGGAGAGATCTTTCAAATCAAAACATATTTACACAAAGGGACAAGTGCAATTTGGTGGTTAACGAGGACGCCGCGGGAAGGCGGGTGAGGCTTTGGAGCTTAGACGCAAAGAACAGTGTGCGATGTCAATTTCTCGGTTTATTGTCTGTCATTGGTTACGATACTGCCTATGCGCAAAGCTAGAGTGGGCGGAAAGCTGTTGAAAGCGGTGCAAAGTTTCTATGTTGGCAGCCGAGCATGTGTCAGAGTGGGAAGCGAGGTGAGTGATTGGTTCTCAGTGAAAGTGGGTCTGAGACAAGGCTGCATGATGTCCTCTTGGCTGCTCTATCTCTATATGGATGGAGTGGTCAGGGAGGTGAACGCGATTGTGCAGGGTCGTGGCTTGGAGCTGTAGGCGGATTTAAAAGGAGAAGCTATGTAGGCTATTGTCCGAGTTTGGTAGAATGTGTGAGAGGAGGAAGCTTCGAGTGAACGTGGGTAAAAGTGAAATATTGAGATGCTCGAGGACTGTCGATGCGATCTGAACTGGTGTCCTCCTAAATGGAGAGTCGTTGGAAGAAGTTCAGTGTTTCAAGTATCTGGGCTCCCATGTGGAGAAGACTGAACTAGTGGAAACTGAGGTGAAGTCGCGAGTAAAGGAGGGGTCTAAAGACTTGGGTGAACTGAAAAGCGTAATGAGCTGCAGGACGTTGGGGATGGAAGCAAAAAGAGGGCTGTATGAGGGTGTTGTTGTGCCAACTGTGCTGTACGGAGCTGAGATTTGGGGGGTGAGAGCAGAGAAGAGAAGAAGGTTGAATGTTTTTCGAGATAAAATGTTTGAGGAACACGGCTGAAGTGTCGCTGAGAGACAGGTTCACTAACGACGTAGTTCAAATCAGAACGGACATGTTGAAGAAGTTGGACGACAGAGTTGATTCGCGTGTTCTGAGATGGTTCGGGCACATGGTGAGGATGGATGAAGGGAGATTGGTGAAAAGGGTGTTGAAGGCAGAGGCGATTGGACGCAGGCCTAGAGGGAGACCGAGGTTTGGGTGGATGGATGGTGTGAAGCAGGCGGTAGGAAGGAAAGACCTGAGTGTGGAGGTAGCGAGAAAGCGCGCTCTGGATAGGCGTGAGTGGAGAATGATTGTGAACGGACGAGTTTTGACGCTGCCCTGATGTGCCTTCCCGCCCTAGGCACATCGTTGAGAGACGGAATGGTCGTGGGCGGGAAAGGCTCGGTCATCATGACTCGGCAAAGGTAAACCAGTTACACTGTCGGGCCCTGCTGCCGACACTGACCTCAAACCGCACTCATGACCCGAAGTGTGTTGCGGGGTTCTCGATCGGACCCTTTAGCGCAAAAGGGCTATGATGTGCCAGTGTGAGTGTATGAGAGTGTGAGATGCGCCTTGCCGTCGGCCACCCCCCATGCTGGGGGATTTCGGCCTAGTGTCTTTATCTGTATCTCTCTTCAACATTAGCCGGCTCCAGACTGAAGGCCAAATTGACAATTCGTAATAACTGAAGCAGTATTCATGAACTCCAGTTTGATGTAACTGAGTTGGCTTTATTCATACTGATCCATGGACAGGAATTTCACCAGTATTAGAAGCTATCTCCACCCAACCTCAGAGGTGCGCTCCCCCTAGGGCGCAAAGAACTTCAATTATGATAGGTGTACACTTAACTGGGTGCGGTAACAACATAATCGGAATTATAATTATAAAAAAATGTATTATAACTTTTCTTATCTCGATTCTCTCGTTAAAAAACTATTCCTCTGTAATGAGTGAGAGCCATATGGTTTCGCATTGCGCTTCTACTTTTTATTCGAATGAATCCTTAAGAGAAAACATTACAGAGATGTTTATACGAGAGAATCTTGATAACATCCGTTGAACGTAGTTTTTGTCCGATCTAGACCACTGCGTCTTTTAACCTTACTCGGAAATTTCAAAACTTTTAAGATTCTCGACTGTTCTCGAGTTTTTAGGTAAAAAATATTTGGCTGCTCGACGCTAAATGTCTGGTATACCTAGCGCGCTTGGCGGTCTAAATGTCTGCTAGGTACCGTGTGGTGTCTTCCGCGCTCAGCTGTCTGCCGGCTGAACCCCCAACTCCCTCCTTTCCTATATAATCAAGGGTTGGGCTACCCCATCATTCATGAGGGCTAGCAAAGTTGCTTTCCGTAAGGAGACGTTGGTGCGTGGTTATGATAGCAGGGGCAGGAGGAGGCCCCAGATGGCTCTTACTCATTACAGACAAATAGCTTTTTATCGAGAGAATCGAGATAACAAAAGTTATATTCGCTTCCACTCGTATAAGCCATATGATTTTGCATAAAAAATATCATCATGTAGCGCAAGCTGGTCGATGCCAAAAGAGCACAGAAGTTGGATGGATCGACTGCATCTTAAACTGGGTGTTTCCAAAGAAGTGCTTGCCGTGTAAAGGAATGATAACACATTTGTATAAATAGTGATAATTACTGTACTGGTCGGCGAATACAAGAATTGTTAACAACAGCAAAAGCTAGCGCCGAGCAACAAACCAAAATGTGGGCCCTGAACATGAGGGCCCAAATAATATTTGAGTATGGGTAAATACAATTACAAAAAGATGTTCTGGAAAGAGGTGAAGAGGGTGAGAAAGGGAAAAACCGGAAAAGGGGAAGTGGTGAAAGATGAAAACGGCCAGTTGTTGTTGGAAAGTGGTGATGTACGGAAAAGGTGGGCCGAGTATTTTGATGAGTTGTTGAATGTCTTGTCGCCGGGGCTTTAGAATCTTGCTGCCGTATTCACCGCGTGTCGTAGGGAGCGACTAAAGGGGCGCCCCGTAGCGGGGAGTAGAATCGTACTACCGTAACCCCTGCGTGTCGTAAAAGGCGACTAAACGGGGCGGAGTGAAGGGGCTAGGAATCCCGTTCTCTGTAAAACCTTTCCTCGAAGACGGCAAGACGAGCGGGGGGAGGAGAGGCACACGCCTTTTCGAACCCTATTGTCAGGGTCGCTGAATGTGCGTGGCTGTAGTACGAATAATGTAAAGAGGGAGATTGGCGAGATGTTTGTGAGGAGGAAGTTTGATGCGTTGGCGCTGAGTGAGACGAAGTTGAAAGGTAAGAGCGAATGTGAGTTTGGTGTGGTAAGTGGAAGAAAGTCTGGTGTGGAGGATGGTAGAGCACGAGAAGGTGTGGTCTTGATATTGAGTGATCGGTTGGCTAGCAGCGCTACCGAATGGAAGGAGGTGTCTTCAAGATTGATGTGGGTGAAAGTTAAGTTAGGCGTAGAAAGATGGGCATTTGTGAGTGCTTACGGACCTGGCAGCGAGAGGAGTGAAGAGGAGAGGGAGCAATTCTAGACTGACCTGAGAGACTGTATTGAGAGTTTCGGAGGTCATTTCAATGTAGTTGTACTAAGTGACCTTATTGCGAGAATTGGAGATGTAGTGGTGGAGAATGTGATAGAAAGGTATGGCGTTCCCGGTAGAAATGACAGTGGAGAAAACCTGATAGGTCTGCGTATGGAGCAGGAATTGGTGATCGGAAACAGTTTTTTCATGAAGCGAGATATTCACAAGTACACATGGGTAAGGATGGCCCATGGTGCAATGAAGGAAAGAGCAATGATGGATTTTGTGCTGATATCGAGGAGAGTGGTGGGGAGGCTGTTGGATGTGCGGGCGTTGAGAGGGGAGGGTGGAGTGTCTGACAATCTGCTGGTGGAAGGCATATTAAGAGTGGAGAAGAAGTGGAAGGGCAACAAACGAGTGGGAGGAGGAAGAGAAGAAGTGAAAGTGAGTGGACTGAATGTGAAAAGTAGAACCGAGGAGTTCCAGCAGGCGTTTAAGGAAGAATATGACAACGTGAGAGGACAGGACCTGAGAGATGTGGAGGAAGAATGGGAGACGTTAAGGGATGCGTTGCTGAGATGTGCGAAGAAGGTGTGTGGTGCGCGGCGTGTGGGCGGGTGCAGGAGGAAAGGCTGCGAGTGGTGGAACGAGGAGGTCAAACTGGCGGTGGCACGAAAAAGAGGAGCGTTCGAGGAGTGGTTGCAGGTGAAGTCGGAGGTGGCTTATGAAAGCTACAAAGAGAGGAGAAAAGAGGTGAAGCGGGTGGTGAGGAGAGCCTAAATGAATGATGATGCCAGATGAGGTAGACCATTGTGCCAGAATTTTGAGAACAAAAAGATGTTCTGGAAAGAGGTGGAAAGGATGAGGAAGGGAGAAACCGGAAAGGAGGAAGTGGTGAAATTTGAAAACGGTTAGTTGTTGTTGGAAAGTGGTGATGTACGGAAGAGGTGGGCCGAGTATTTTGATGAGTTGTTGAATGTCGAGGATGACAGAGAGGCTGACATTGTTGCTGTGGGTGGTGGTGCTCGGATGCCAGTTTTGGGAGAAAGACTTATTGCGGACATTACCAGAGGAGAGGTGCAGGAGGCGGTGGACGTGATGAAAGCAGGGAAAGCCCTTGGTTTGGATGGCGTTGCGACCGAGTGCCTGAAGAAGGGTGGAGTAACGATTGTCGAATGGTTGGTGAGGTTATTGAACTTGTGCTTTGTGTCAGGCGTGGTACCGAGTGAGTGGCGCAGTGCATACATTGTTCCGCTATATAAGGGCAAAGGAGATAAAAATGAAGGCTGCAACTCGAGAGGTATCAGTCTGTTATGTGTGGTTGGTAAGTTGTACTGGAGAATACTGATCAAAATTAGAGACTGTACGGACTGCGCAATTGGAGAGGAACAGTGTGGCTTTAGGAGTGGTAGAAGGTGTACCGATCAGATTTTTGCAGTGAGACATGTCTGTGAGGAGTACCTTGCCAAAGAAAAGGATGTGTTCTGGGGCTTCATGGATTTGGAGAAGGCATACGACAGGATTGACAGGGAAGCGCTGTGGAGGGTGTTGTGTTTGTATGGAGTGGGCGAACATCTGTTGAAAGCGGTGCAGAGTTTCTATGCTGACAGCCGAGCATGTGTCAGAGTGGGGAGTGAGGTTAGTGATTGGTTCACAGTGAAAGTGGGACTGAGACAAGGCTACGTGATGTCTTCCTGGCTGTTCAACCTCTATATGGATGGAGTGGTCAGGGAGGTGAACGCGAGTGTGCTGGGTCGTGGCTTGGAACTGTTGGAAGCGAATGGGCGAAGTTGGCAGTTGAGCCAGTTGCTATTTGCTGATGATACGGCCCTGGCTGCGGATTCGGAGGAGAAGCTATGTAGGCTAGTGTCTGAGTTTGGTAGAGTGTGTGAGAGGAGGGAGCTTTGAGTGAACGTCGGTAAGAGTAAAGTTATGAGATGTTCGAGGACTGTCGATGAAGGCAAAATTTGTGTTACCCTAAATGTAGAGCTCATGGAGGAAGTCCAGTGTTTTAAGTATCTATGCTCCCATGTGGAGATAACTGAACTAGTAGAAACTGAAGTGAAAGCGCGAGTGAAGGAGGGATGTAAAGTGTTGGGTGCACTAAAGAGGGTAATGAGCTGTAGGACGTTGGGGATGGAAGCAAAGAGAGGGCTGTATGAGGGCGTTGTTGTCCCAACTGTGCTCTACGGAGCTGAGGCTTGGGGGGGTGAGAGCAGAGGAGAGAAGAAGGTTGTATGTTTTCGAGATGAAATGTTTGAGGAGCATGGCTGGAGTAACGCTGAGAGACCGAATCACCAACGACGTGGTTCGAATCAGAATAGGGATGGTGAAGAAGTTGGAGGACAGAGTGGATTCACGTGGTCTGAGATGGTTCGGGCACATGGAGAGGATGGATGAAGGGAGATAGGTGAAAAGGGTGATGAATGCGGAGGTGAGTGGTCGCAGGCCTAGAGGTAGACCGAAGTTTGGGTGGATGGATGGTGTGAAGCAGGCGTTGGGAAGGAGAGACATGAAT
>SDVV010043324.1:0-10260 GCA_016164225.1 Gammarus roeselii
AACACCAGCTATGATCATGCAATTGCACCTAACACCAGCTATGATCATGCAATTGCACCTAACACCAGCTATGATCATGCAATTGCACCTAACACCAGCTATGAACAGGCAATTGCACCTAACACCAGCTATGATCATGCAATTGCACCTAACACCAGCTATGATCATGCAATTGCACCTAACACCAGCTATGATCATGCAATTGCACCAAACACCAGCTATGAACAGGCAATTTAATGTTAATCATATGAATGCATAATATCAAAAAATCCACCATTTATACGCACCACCACAGATTCACAAAATTCAGCGCATAAACTATGAGTTCAACCATAAATTCCCACGCCCATATCTAACATAGCTGAGGAGGCAAGCTTCCTACTCATTAAAGATCAAATTAAAACACAATCCAGCTTATCATGGGTCGAGCAAAGATATCACTGACCGTATCGTCCGACCATAACCACTCGCAGACCAGGACCAAACACCTAATTACATACACCTATACAGTACATAAACATACGATAAACCATACTCTATTCCAAACAATAACTTAACAATAAATACGCAGTAAATACCCTATAACAAGAGATATAATAACTTTATAATATAACACAACACTTCCCAACATTAACCCCAACCTGTCTGAAGATAGATTTTATTTAAGCCATATATCTTAGGCTAAAATCGATTTGGTGAAGGGTATGGGTGAGTAAGTGGGTTTCGGCTTCCTTCTTACCACTGGTGTGTAGTGACAAATGTCTTATTTCCAAATGCATTACCTCGAAAACTGATTGTCCAATCATTCTCCAATTTCCAATGCGTCACTCTGTCACGTGTGTCTATATTTTGAACTGAATGCCTGCGTTTGCTAATATTAGTATTGGGGCACTTTAATTTGCATTTGTTCATTTATATCGCTGTTCCAATTGAACGGCTTATTGTTAAAATATAAGATGAATGACGGACAAGTAAATATACTTATTTAGTTATATTGTAAAAACATTTTCAAAAATCAGAATCTTTTGAATCGCTCGCTGCTTTTGTGAAACGACGTGTAAAAAGTATTGAGGAATTTATTCACGTGCTTCTGACTTGAGACGTATAGCATGAGAGCTGATCCGAAACGTGAGGCATGAGAGCTGACATGAGGAGTAGAGCATGCGAGCTTACTCAAATGCAAGGCATGAGAGCTGACTTAGGGAATAGGGCACGAGAGCTGACCTGGGCAAAGGATATGAGAGCTGTCCTGGCGAATCGAGCATAAGAACTTACCTGATTAGTGGAGCATACTGTACGTGCTAACCTGTGGCGTTGAGTACGGGAACTGACCTAGGGCGTGGTGTATGAAGCTGACCTGGGGCGTAGGGCAGCGTATGGAGGAGGCGTCCACGAAAGGCACGGTGATGTTATTGGGGATAACCAGCAACTCGGTGATCACATTCGTTAGCAGGTTGCGGATCTTTTTGCTGTAGGAGGGTGGTTGTTACGAGAGAAAGTGGAGTTAGTTGTTACGAGGGACTATAGAAAGTGTTGTTACGTGAGGAACTACAGAGTTGGTGGCTATGAATGACTATAAGTAGATGAAAGTACCGTGAAACGCTTATTTTGTCCTGTCTACGGGAGTTTGCACATAACATTTCAGCGGCCATCGAGGCTGGCTTAAGGCTGGCTTACGGCTGACTTCCTTCTTAAGATGACTATAATGGGGTATACTTGGTCACTAACTGTTGCTCATTGTATATATTTATTCTTTGCTGGTAGGAATATTGTTATAATACATTTCTGGAGGGGTGGGTACGGTAAGGGACCCCCTAAGCAAAAAGTTGGATGCGCTTTGGAAAATTAGGTGAGATTTCTCGTACTTGTTATTTGAATTGTTCACATCATTTCCATGGCATGATTGCTATGTTTGAGTGTTTACATCATTATACATTTATGTTTGGTTTACTGATTCTACATAGTTTTCCTGTACATATGTTTGTATTCATATCTAGTTGAACCTACCGTCACTAAAAAGAGGAAACGATGTGTCGTGGATGATTATACTGATGTAAACATGGATTTAACTTGGAAGAGACGTAAGCCGGGTGAGGCTGTCTTTGGTGAGTGCACTCGCGTGAATGACGAAAGCACATCCACGTCTTCAGGTTTTATTCTGTAAATATTCCTATGATGTTGTCACCATGCTACTATGTAACTATGTAATAAATAAATAATTCTATATGTGAATAAGCAAGTTTCATTGTCCACAGTCATATAGATTGATAATACGTGAACGTACACCCCTGCAACCACTCCTAATATGATGAAAATATATTTATGAAAATTTTCCTATGTAACCATGCTACTATGTAACTATGTAATAAATAAATAAACATAAACTTGAACATATATGTTTCATTGTCCACAGTCATACTGTTTGATAATACGTGAACGTATAACTGCGGCGCCAACCTCCTATGTACCAGCCTAACATTTATTGCGGATATACCAAATTAAATAATATCTAACATAAATTCATACAATAATATCTACCCTTTACTGCACCTATTTATAAATCCTATCACTACGCTATAAGTGTTACAAAAAAATAAGTTTTAGGTCGAGCAAAGACTAGCAATAAATACCCATTGAAATAACAGCGGTGCCTGTGACACTAAAAATACGATATATACAGCTAAATCGATTAAATACGATAATACCATATACTATTAAAAAGAATAATTCCTATACATACAGCCAAATCGATATGTACCAGGCTAACATATCTTGCGAGTGTGTCAATTGAATAAACCCTAACACCGTTGACGAACATTAACTTGTACGAGCAAGCTTATCTCACCCAATTTACCAAAGCACATTCAACTTCTTGCCTAGGAGGTCCCCTACCGCACATCAAAATGTGAAATAACAATATTCCTACCAGCAATGAATAAAAAGATACAATGAGCAACAGTTAGAGATAGAGCACACGCTATACATTGGTCCAGAGGATAAAAGCATAGATAAATACTAAAAAAACAGAATAAAGATATCCCCTCAAACCACGATAGAATCCAAATTCACACACTTGCCACCCAAATGAGTCAATTATACCCCAACTAGATATGAATACAAACATATATGTACAGGAAGATACATAGAATCATTACCCCGGACATAAATGTATATTGATATAAACACTCAAACATAGCAGCAGGCCACGGAAATTATATAAGCAAATCAAATAACAGGTAAGAGCAATCTCACCTAATTTTCCTAAACGCATCCAACTTTTTGCTTAGGTTATCCCCTTCCGCACCCCACCCCTCCATAAATGTGTTATAACAATATTCCTACCAGCAGTGAATAAATATTTATAATGAGCAACAGTTAGTGGTCAAGAATACCCCAATACAGCCATCTAAAGAAGAAAAAACATAGATTAAAACAATAAACATTAATCATTAAAATAAATTAAATATTCAAATATAAAACCTTCCCAATCTAGACCCGTCCGTTTGCGCCGCCCGTAAGCCAACCGTAAGCCAGCCGTAAGCCAGCCGTAAGCCAGCCGTGAGCCAACCTCGATGGCCACTGAAATGTTATGTGCAAGCGCCCGTAGACCGGACAAAATTAGCGGTTCACGGTACTTTCATCTACTACTGTAGGAAGTGTTGTTACGTGAGGAACTACAGAGTTAGTTGTTAAGAGGGACTATGGGAAGTGTTGTTACGTGAGGAACTACAGAGTTAGTTGTTATGAGAGACTACAGGAAGTGTTGGTACTCGAGGAACTACAGAGTTAGTTGTTATGAGAGACCATAGGAAGTGTTGTTACGCGAGGAAATATAGAGTTAGTGGTTAAGAGAGGCTATAGGAAATGTTGTTAGATGAGGAACTACAGAGTAAGTTGTTAAAAGGGACTATATGAAGTGTTGTTACATGAGGAACTACAGAGTTAGTGGTTAAGAGGGACTATAGGAAGTATTGTTAAATGAGGAACTACAGAATTAGTGGTTAAGAGGTACTATAGGGATTGTTGTTACATGAGGAACAAACAATAAAAAATTATTAGTTAAGAGGGACTATAGGAAGTGTTGTTACGTGAGGGACTACTGAGTTAGTTGTTAAGAGGGGCTATAGAAAGTGTTGTTTCGTGAGGGACTACAAAGTTAGTGTTGTTACGAGAGAAACTACAGAGTTAGTTGTTAAGAGGGACTGTAGGGATTTTGTGACGTGAGGAACTACAGAATTAGTTGCTATGAGGAACTATAGGAAGTATTGTTAGGTAAGCAAATTCATAGACGGCTGCAACGAGAACTATGAATAGTTTCCACCAAGAACTACAGGGATGGTTATCACGAGCAAGTACAGAGAACGCTCTTATGAATAACTACAGGGAAGGTTGTCAAGAAACACTTCAAGAATGGATGTAGCAAGTAACTACAACGATGGTTATTACGAGGACCTACAAGTATTGTTGTTTCGAGGAACAACAAGGATAGTTGTTACGGGGTATGACAGGAAGGGTTTAATGAGGAACTGTAGGGATGGTTCTTACAAAAAACTACAGTGGTGAATGTTACGTGGGGATGCTAGTTTCGTGAGTCACTACAGGGACTAGTCTGGACGGTGAGCCCAGTCAAACTATAATGGGACTACTTTCTTGCTTATTCCTTCTCAAGAGTAAAGTTACTGCATAGGTATAATAAAGAATCAAAGTATGTATTCGTTCAGTGTTAAGTGCTTGCTTCATATTCTTTTATCCGACTGATATTGTATGTAACCGACATTCTCCAAGCTTATAATCAATTAACCAATTGCACGTCTTCTTTGACCGGCACGGGAATGCATACTTCCTTTGACCAGCACGGGAGTGTATTCTTTCTTTGACCGGCACGGGAGTGCATACTTGGATCATTCGGTGTCTATTTTGTGCGACAGGTTTCTTCATTTTTGAGCACTTGTTTGTCACCTTGCGGTCACGGTCTTCACTTCAAAGCAATATGAGCAGCATGTGGCTTCTTTTAGTTCAATCCATCGTTTTCTAACATAGCGTCACTATAAGAAATTCAAATAATTATTTGATAGCAAGTGACTGCTATTTTTTTATGGATGGCCAGTTTAGCTCGGTAGAGGGATTCTTTATAATTTTGTGATAGTGTTAAGAGATATCTGAATACAAGCCCCTAAAATTTATAAATTCAAAATAGCCAGTCAGGTACTGATTCCCCCCCCCCCGCATATCTGTTGATTCGTAGTCTGTGATCGTGCCAGCTGCCAACATCCCCTTCCAATTGCCAGCATCACTCGCCAGCTGCCAGCATCACTTTCCTGCAGTCAGCATCACCTGACACCAGTTCCCAGTATCCATTGCCAACATCACCTACCAGCATCACTTGCAAGCATCACTTGCCAACATTATCTGCCAGCATTCCCTGACTGGAACACCTTATAGCATCACCTGCCATCATCACATAATAGCCTCACCTGTCGGAATCACCGGCCAGAATCACCTCCCGGTATCACCTTTCAGCTGCCAGTTTCAAATGCCAGTTACCAGCATCATCTACCTGCTTCTAACATCTTTTATCAGCTGACAGCATCGTCTACAAGCATCACCTACCAGCTGCTAGCACACAACTGCAAGCATCACCTGCCAGCTGTCAGCTTCAAATTCCGGCTGCCATAATCAATAAACTCCGCGATTATCACATGCCAGCTGCCAAAATCACCTGCTAGCTGTCAAAATCATCATTCATAGCTGCCAACTGACAGTATCACCTGCCAGCTGTCAGCATCACCTGCCAGTTGCCAGCATTACCTACCAGTGGCCAGCACTACCTGCCAGATCGTGACATCACATGCCCGATAGTAGCATCACATGACCGCTACCAGTATCACCTGCCAGCTGCAATCATTACTTGCGAGCTGCCAGCATCATCTGCCAACTGCCAGCATTATCTGCCAGCTGCCCACATTACTTGCCAGATTCCAGCTTCACCTGGCTGGTGCCAGCCACACATGCCAAATATTACCATCGCCTACCAAGTGTCTGAATTTCCTGTCATGAGGCAACATCACCTGCCAGCGGACAGCATCACCTGTCGAAATAATCTGGCAGCATTACCAGACGGAATCTTCTCGCAGCATCACCTGGACGCATCACCAGACGGAATCTTCTCGCAGCATCACCTGGACGCATCAACTCACAGCATCATCTGACAGTATCACCTGTCAGCATCACATAACAGCATCACTAGAAAGCATCACCTGACAATATCACTTAACAGCTATCCTGACAATAATCTGGTAAGACAATCACACCAGAGAGCATCCTCGGCAAGCATCACCTGACAGTATCCCTTGACGACGTCACCCGACAGCATCACCTGACGTCATCAAAAGACTGCATCGTCTTACTGCATCCCCTGACGGAATCACCTGACGGCATCACCTGACGGCATCACCTGACGGCATCACCTGATGGCATCACCTGGAGGCATCACCTTACGGAATTACCTGTCGGCATCACCTGGCTGCATCGACTGACTTTATCACCTGACGGCATCGACTGACAGCATCCCCTGACGGCATCACCTGATAGCATCCCCTGACGGCATCACCTGAAGGAATCACCTGATGGCATCACCTGACGGCATCACCTGACTGCATCGCCTGACTTCCTCACCTGACGGCATCGCCTGACGGCATCACCTGACGGTGTCACCTGACAGCGTCACCTTCTAGTATCACTCAAAAAAGCATCGCCTGCCAATTTTTCTTGTCTGTCAGCATCCCTTGGTGTTGTCAACCTCACCTGATTTGCTCCCTGGTCAGCTTGTCGAGGGCGCTGGCAGTGCTGGTGGTGACGAAGTCGATGGTAGGCGGCTCCAGCATGTACAGGGAGAGGCCAGCCATGAGAGGCATCTTGGTGATGGTCGGGCCCAGATCGACCTGTAACTGACCCGACACCTGCACGGAAAAAAAGGCTCCTTAAATGAAAACGTTTGTCACCTCTCTCTCTGTTTTGCAAGTCGACCCCTGCAAGGGAACGTGGCATGACGGAACGAACTCACGACAGCTTCAAGTTCTGAACGTGATACAATATAAATGTATGTAGGTATTTCAGAGGATGTCCATACCATAAATGATGGCCGGTAGGCAGCTAAACTTCATTAGCAGCAAGTTTCAGCTCGTAGTTGAAAGCTGAAAAATACTGCAGCGGGCAGAAATACGCTTCAACTTCATACATATTCAACTGTTCGGGTAGAGTCTTGTATAGCCTTCGTGGACGCAATCGTCAACCGGCACATACAAAGTGATAAAGTAACAATATGTTATACCTCCACCACCTCAGACATTCAATGCTCTCTTAGACGCGGCACTCACGAATAACTCCCGTATACCAGCTTTGAGCTTCTGCGAGCACACGACCAGTTCAGCGTCGCCCACGTAACTGCGGAGACAAAGAGGTGGAGCGTAGAATTAGAATATGAATTTTTGAACATCACACAGTGAAAGATTTGCTAAAATTACCTAATACCAGGGTCAATTTTTAATACCACTGACCTTAAAATTGCCCTGACAAAAATCACAACTTTTGTTGTGCTGGATGGCTAAGTGGCTGGTGAACTGGACTCGTTATCCTGCGAAGCGGAAACTGAATCCTGGTGAGGACTAAAGTTTTTCCAACGATGAATTCAATATTCAGTAACAAACTTCAGAGTTTGTTTGTATAAGATTTTGATTGCTACTCTGCATTATTACCGTCCGCTTCACGACAGCAACTGGTGATAATTGTGAGCCAATGTTGTCATTAAGGTTGCAAATACCGTTTGAGAGTTTTTGAAATAAAACTTAAAACAGTATTTATACAACTATTGAGTTTTTCACAGAACCGCAACGTTTTACTAGATTTTGGAAAAAAAATATCTACAGCATAATTGTATTAAAAATCGACACTACATTAAGGATTTTTTACCAGATTTTTTTCACATTGCAGTGAATCAAATGTACCTCTAAAAAATTGTTTTATAGCATCATAAAAGAGTACAATCTTAGCATAGTATATTAAATGGATTTTTATTATATTGTTTGTCTGATTCTGTCAAATATTGATGGCTGGCACCCACACGATGTCGGCCTCCACCACGAAATGGTCGTCCTTTTCGCGACCCTGGGGCTGGTCTCGGGAGTTACCCTGCTCCTGAGCAGCGTGCTGGGAGGAGAACTGGGAGGCACTCATAAATGCATCCTGGTTGGCGTCTTGTGAGGTGCCATGTTCCTGCGGATCGTTCTGATTTTGGCTGGCACTCTGTTCCACAGAGGTGTCCTGGGAGGCTCCTTGCCGCCTCACCACCCGTACACCCTTGATGATGGGCGCCTTGGTGCCCAGACGGAAAGTCTCAATCCTGCGCAAACAGGATGAACAACTATTTTCAAGTGTGTTTATGGTGTCGGTCAGTTGCCCAAGTATTCTTGGTCTATCAGCCTTCTGTTTTGTATTTAAATTAGTTCTCAATTCCTTATTAAATGTTATAAAAACCTAACATTTTCCCAAATATTCGGATCATATCTATCATTGAATGTGCTCAAAAAACACATGGTTTTTATATTCTAGTAAGAGCACGTACTATCATAGGGTAATAGGTACATTTCGATGTATTCGCAGTTAGTTTATTAAACTCTCATACTTTTTGTCGGTAGAAGAAAGCACAAAAGCACCACTGCTCAAATTAGCTTTTTCCTCTGAACAAATAGTCTCTTCTGTTTCAGCAAGTTTGCAGTGATGGAGTAACGGCGCTCCATGAGGCAACTCTCATAAGAATTTCCTTCATTTAAAATTGCTAAGACAAAAATTCCATCGTCACATAGTGATACATTTATTAGATTTTTTATCAAATCAAACCCGAATATCTACCGACACCTCTTCAAAGATGAGCCCATTAATGCAACAAAGTTGCCGTTGTCATGGATGTATTTGATGCATTTCATATCAGCTGGTCTGAAAAGAGCCCAACCTGACCTTAGGTCCACCAGCTGGTTGAGTGTGAAGCCCATGATTTGCTTGTCTTCCATGTGTTGCTTCAGCATCGTCACCAGCTGCTCCAGGTGCTCCCTGAAGAAGGGCTCAGCGTGGGGCCATGCCTGGTGCAGCAGCTGGCGGGCAGAGCAGAGGTCATGCGGTGAGGAGATGGGGTCTTGCTTACGAGAAAAGCGGTGCACAAGCATTTCTGTACGTGAACTTTCTAGTACACACGAACCTTCTTATAAACCCGTTACACACGAACCTTCTTAAAAACCCTGAACATGCGTATCTTCTATCAAAGTGGTCCATGCAGATCTTCTAGGGACCTTTATGAACACGAAACTTCTAGGGAACTCAGTACACGCGAACAACCAAGGAGACTTGGTAACCGCAAACTCAGTACGCACGAACCTTGTAGGAAACTCAGTATACGCGAATCCCCAAGAAGTGGTACCCGCAAACTCAGTACACGTGGACCTTATAGGAAACTTGGCATCCGCGAACCTTCAAGGAAACTTAGTGACCTGATTTTTCATGGAACTTGGTACAAGCAGGACCTTCCAGGCAACTCAAATTCAGAGAACCTTCTAGGAAACTTGGTGACCCTATTCATCATGGAACTTGGTACTAGCAGGACCTTCCAGGCAGCTCGAAACCAGCGAACCTTCTAGGACTCTGTACACTTAAACCGTCTAGAAAACTTGGTAGTACTTCTGAACCGTACTAAAAACTTGGTACGCCTAGCCTATACTGGAACTCGGTACACCTGAACCTTACTTAAACCTCGGTAGCCTTGAACCTTTAGGGCAGCTCGAGAAACCTGAATCGTTCTTCTACAAGCTTGGTACAGCTAAACTGCACTCGAAAATCGGTACACGTGTACCGTATTGGAAACTCGGAACACCTGTACCATACTGGAAATTCAATTTACCAGAATTATTCCGTGATTTAGACATCGCTTCCGCGTCATGCCGTATTCACTTTATCGCGTGATTATTCAGTTTGTATAAATAGAACTTGGATAGGACATGCAAAACTGATCAGACGCTCAAAAAATATCCTCACCCGTTCATTTATTGTGTTCGATCTGTGTCTAGCGAGAAGGAAAACATTCATGATTAGGATTAAATAACTCTATTTTTTTAACTCTATTTTTACAAGTAATTTTTCTGGGTAACTAATTAAATTCTCTGTAATAAACAGGATTTCCCAAGCACGTGCAGACACATATATTTATGTGAAGAT
>SDVV010043325.1:0-10260 GCA_016164225.1 Gammarus roeselii
GGTGTGCTTACACAGGCTGCAGGGACTCGTGTCTGCCTACCGTTGCGCATGTTCGACCTTGTCTAATACAGGCAGCAAACAGTTCCAGGTGTGTTTACACAGGCTGCAGGGACTCGTGTCTGCCTACCGTCGCGCATGTTCGACCTTGTCTAATACAGGCAGCAAACAATTGCAGGTGTATTTACACAGGCTGCATGGATGGCGATTGTCAGCGTGACCGAGGTCTTCATCCATCATATTCTGGAAACCCTTACTCGCCTCTACTGGTGCACGAGGTATTCATTGAGGGAATTATCCCAAGTTGGGACATGATAACAGCTTCTATTTTAAGAGGAACAGCGAGAAGACTGTAAACTAAAAAGGAGAACTGATGACCGGAAATAAATTGTATGCCATAAACTAAGAATTTATGTTTATATGGCAACTTACTATTTTTAAAGTTAGAACTTTCCATTACATCAATTATTTACTGGACCCCCACAGGCAGCTAAAGTTAAAAAAATTCTAGTCAGACAAGTAGTTAGAGGAAACACCTCTTTCGGGAAACACTCGCAACTTGCAATTAAACAAACAACCCGATTGCAAAAAACATACCTAATTCTATAGTTATAATGAAATAATATACCCTTCTGCATGGATATTATTCGTATTCATCATCACCGTGTTAAAATTGACCTTATTGTTCGCGAAATAAATTCAAAATTAAATTAACAGAGTAGAGCTTCTCACATGAAGCTGGTGTATCGCCCGCGGGTTGATGGCTTCTGCTCATAAACTCGCACGACGTGCATGCGTTTTCATGCATCTACTTAGTTTGGTGTCATATTCTGACAACTTTAAACCTTCCTATAGAGGACATGTAACATGTATGAGTGTAACATTCTCAATTAATGGAAACATTTTATGTGTGATCAATAAACGATTTTGACTGGAAAGATTGTGTTGCAATAACCCATGAGTTCAAACCCACGTCTTAATTTTCATCAACACTAAAATGAATTTCGCTACAAAATGTGACCTGATTCTACTCTTCCCAGCCGATTTTAAAAAAACTGTTCTCTTAGTAAGAAAGGAAAGTTTCCATATCGACTGAGGGCAAACAAGACGGAAACGAACTGTTATATGAATTTAGTCCAACGATCTTTCATTTTGACATAGAAACAATTGTTTTACAATTTAATATTAACACTATTTTTTTATCATAAACATGAGTAAATTTATTTTAATTAATTGAGCAGCTCTGTTGATACACAAATCTCAAAATAAAAGTACCATTCAAATTGAATTTTGACTTTTAAACGTTTCTTTCGTCATTGACTAATCATAAACTAACTATGCATATTCACGAAGCATTTTGCCGGACGCCGTTTCCAATAGTATCCAGCGTGATATCCTCTAATATGATATTTTCTCACAGGAAGATAAACGCCTCTTTAGCACCAAAATATTCTTGCCCGGCAACCTTAACACTGAACAGTTCCGACTCAAATCCATTTATGGCGAAAAGTTGATCCACCCGAATAATTTTACACTCTAAAATATCTGAGAGGAATGCTATTGCGACCGAAAATGTTAAGGACCGAAAGCAATAGCCTGGAACACAAATGAAAGGATATCATTTAGAGCAGGAAGCGTTTTGAAGTGTAGGTTGGTAGGACCTTATCGCTAACTGTTAGCTAACCAGACGCTGTAGTGACAAAGCACCCTTCAAAGTGAGACGAAATATACTACAACATACAGTAGTGTTTTCTCAGTGTAGTTAATCAGAAACGGGCTAAACCGGCAACTGGTGTCCACTCGTAGCGGTTGGGTTGCGGCGCCGAGAAGGGTTTCAAGCATCACGAGACAAACAAATACCAAGAGCAGTAAATCCCATGAGAATTTCCAATCATGGATTTCGTGCAAAAAGTGAACCTATTAGCGTAGATGATATTACTACAACATCTTGTAGTAGTATTCTTCCCCTTTCGAATGGTGCCTTAGGTTTGAGACTTCTTTTCTACATAAATTTTGCCCGTCATTGCGTCACTATTTTTCTTGAAGTATGGTGATTCAAAGCAGCAAAGCTTCTTAGTAGCTCAGCAAGTTTCCAATGTTCTTGAGTTTTCGCCGCTGAAGTGGCATTTATTTTGAAATTTGTTTCGAAATGTTCGGGAAAAGAAAACCAAGTCTGTTAAGTTGTATTCATTCCGCAATCGAGCGGAACGATGACCGGAGAACATTTCGACATTTTGTGGTAAATGCAACTCTGTTTGCTGACAAAAGTGAAAACGAGAGAAATGGAGCCCGGCACGAACAATTTTCAATTCACGAACTAAAGATACACCACTACTAAACTATGTTGGTAAACAAATAAATGGGATCGATGAAATTATTGTTTATTATTTTAGATATCTGCCCTCTATTGTTTACGTCACTCCAGTGAGACCAGGGCTCGTAGAATTAGAAAGATTTTGAGAACATAAATTCTGGTTTACATCACTTTGGTTTTTACTGTAAATATCGTTTATAGCTTGTCAACTTATTCACACAAAGACCAAATAGATCCAACATACAGCGCTCGAAACATGTCATCGGACTCGATTCGGCACCATCAGATATTTTCAAACTGATCCCGAACGCTGCGACGAATTACCCTCATGATATTAGGTCAATTTGACTCCTTCTGATATTCAGAAGACAATCAAAGCCAGCCTCTCAACAGCCTTGGGAAATCAGCCTCACATTTTCTCCGATTCTCGGATGCTCAAACCAATGCAAGATGTGGAGAAAGAGTGAATGGTGCATTGCTTGGGCTTAGGAAAAATAGAAGAACGCTATCGAATACTCAGAATATAAAGTCACCGCCGATAGCCTTGATACCTCATCTGAAAATATGGAAAATTATACAAAAAGAGCCAGTTGATTAGATTAATTCGGAATTTGACATCAGAAATGATGCACTTCATACTACGTTATTTTTTCTTGGCCTTTATGACTATTTTCAATTATTCTGGCTTGCTGTTCCGTTATTAAAGGGACGACAGATCGGTTTCAGAAACGTAATTATTTCAGGAACGTACCAGCAATTTTCAATGGGTTTGAAGTCTGGGTTATCCCAGGTCACTGTTTCAAATCAGTATCTTTTTCAAGTAGCCATTATGTCACCTTTGCGCTATCATGCATGAAATACAGGCAGGGGTGATCTGACGTTCGCAGGCATGTTATGAAATAATCGGAAGGTGCTTTCTTCAGACCACATGACCTTAGACCATTGTTCTGGTGCTCAATCTGTGTATTTCTTAGTGAAAGCCAGTCCAGCTTTGTGGATCATAGCATATGACAGAGATTCAGGAGTGATATTTCTGCCTAAACAGTGCGGACAGACACGTTCCTCAGCTTTTCCGGGGATTTATTTTAAGCTGGTTGGCGGTTAAACAAAGTTTCTTGATTGTTTCACAGTTATAAAGCTTGTAGCGGTCGATTCTGCCGGATTCCTGGTCGCGTGAGAATAAGGAGAAACGAGCTTACAGATTCCTACCCATCAGGAACAATTTTTCACTATATACTGCCGAGACTGGTTCCCTATCATCAACTCCCATAAAATATCCCGATGAAATGACAAGTGGCAACAGAGCAAACGGAAAGTGCTTCCACTTAAACCAGCGGTCGGGGAATGGAAACCATGTGCACCATCACAAGAGACCAAGGGTTCATCAACCGCTTGTGCACAGGACTCGAGTGGATAACTAGCAACAACCTAATGAATGTAAACATGGCACCAGGTGGCAATCAGCATGAAACAGTTACTGGTAATTGCAATTCCCTCACAGCAGCCCGACGAGCCTTCTCAAGTTCCCCGTGCCACCTACAAACCTTACTTAATGACCCAACCTACTGGAAGAAACTAATCGCTTTCGGAAAACATACCGGACTGTACGAAGAAGTGTAAAACCCAGATACAGCTGCTTGCGGGTTGGTCTCTACCACACAATGCATAGAGATGATCATCGGTTACTGTAGCTGCATTTATAACCTTTCCATTCCTGTACGCAACAGCATGCGAATGTACCACAATTCAAATAGTTATTTAATTCAACTCTGAAACCGTCACTGTTTTCGTACACGAAGGTGTGCGAACCTATGATAATCGATGATATTCGTGTCCTACGGAGGATTTGATTTTGGCCTCTTTTCTCCCGGTGCAACAACGCGAGTCTACGGTAGAAACTAGACCCAAATAAAATCAAAATAAAAGCTTGCCCGTAATTTTTAAAGTCTTCCCATCGCCCAGGAAGACTTTTGTAGGTGGAAACCACGTTTTGCGGGAGGCCTTTGGCTGCACTCGGCAAGCGCATTATGGGTGACTTTCGGCGCACAGAACGTGGCTTTAGTGAACACATTCTCCTCTCTTCAGGCTCTTATACAGTCCTTTTCCTGATTGGTAAGGGATGCGCCAACCGTATTTTCGGGATTAAAATTAATTACACGACACAAACGAAACACTGAAGAATAATGGGTCTGTGTGTCTGACGGAGTCCCAACAGATACTCTCACCACGCGCTCAGGAAGCACACAAATTCACTATACCGCGTGCTATTCTGTTTGCACCATTACCCGAAAGTATGCCTCAAAATCCGCTAAGTTCGTTAATAAACAAGGTTTAATCGCCGCGATGAGAAGAATAAGATCCCTTAAATGGCGCTGGCGGCGCGGTACCATGCAAACAGATGCGGGGCCTTCGCTCGCAAATGCATGGCCCCGTGCAATTAGGTGGCGGCCTTAGAGTCAATCCACTATTCACGCTTGCAGTATTATGATGAATAACACCGCTAACCCTCATCCATTTTTCACGCTTGCAGCATTATTCACGCTTGCAGCATTATGATGAATAACACCCGCTAGTGCTCGTCCAGCACTGTGTTTGTCAAAGGAAAAATCCTGCTTCGTTTGTTTGGATGTGAGAAGCAATCCAACTCATCAGAAAGGGGCTGGTTCTGTTTTTGGTAAGCTTTCATGTATAAATAGAAGCACGATCATTTACTGATGTGTATCCTTGACATGCTTGCGTGAATGTTTTGTAATCGGCTCTCCCTGCAGATGTCCATCAATGAGGCCTCACATCTGTGGTTTCCTCATCATCGCGTTGCATTTACGCACAATATTGAACTGCTTTCAAAAACTACAACTTATTTCTATTGACAGCTTGTAGTGTGCAAGCATGGGTAATCGTTGACACGAAAAGTGCTTCATTCTATAGAATACTATGTGGTTTTCCGTATCGTCTCGACAATGACTTGTCAACTCCGTATCGTCTAGACAATGATTGGTTAACTCCGTATCGTCTTGACAATGATTGGTTTACTCCATATCGTTCTGACAATGATTGGGTAACTCAGTATCGTGCTGACAATGATTGGTTTATTCCGTATCGTCTAGACAATGATTGGTTTACTCCATATCGTTTTGACAGTGATTGGTTAACTCCGTATCGTCTTGACAATGATTGGTTTATCCCGCATCGTCCTGACAATGATTGGTTAACTCCGTATCGTTTTGACAATGATTGGTCAACTCCGTATCGTCATGACAATGATTGGTTAACTCCGTATCGTTTTGACAATTATTGGTTTTGCTCCATATCGTTTTGACAATGATTGGTTAACTCCGCATCGTCATGGCAATGATTGGTGAAATCCGCATCGTCATGTCAATGATTGGTTAACTCCGCATCGCCATGGCAATGATTGGTCAACTCCACATCGTCATGACGATGATTGGTTACCCCGCATCGTCTTGACAATGATTGATTAAACCCGCATCGTCATGACAATGATTGGTTAACTCCGCATCGTCATGACAATGATTGGTTAATTCCGCATCGTCATGACAATGATTGGTTAACTCCGCATCGTTATGACAATGATTGGTTAATTCCGCATCGTTATGACAATGATTGGTTAACTCCGCATCATTATGACAATGATTGGTCAACCGAAATATAACTGAATAAAAAACTCCTTGCTCATCTTTCTGAATCACACCATAGCTTGAGTGCAGGAATGGTGACCGGTTATTATTATTAGGTTTCTAAAGAAGGAGTCTTACTCCATTAGTATTTTATAGGACAGGGTTCTAATTTCATACTGCGCTACGAGTTCTTTCATAATGATCTTTCAACCTCGATGGATTCCAAAAAACTCGATGGTCGAATTTGAATCGTGTTGAACTGTAGTCTTTTTAGATTATTGAGTTGTTAGTAACTACTAAACAAATGCAAGGGTTGACATCAAGGCCGTCCCCGTCCCCGACTCCGTCTACCGTATATGACCAATAACCGAGGTCCCACCCGCGGCAAAAAGTGAGATCTCCGGTAGGCTGTTTCCGCGAGGTCCCAATAGCAGCAGCCGAGTGTGGGCGGCCCATCCTGAGCAAAGCAACAAGTTGGGTTGCTTTCCGACCGTCATATGAAAAATTTCTCTCCCGAGATAAGAAGTTGCCGGACAGAAAGATGGCTTCTGTGAACTGAGCGGAAATTGAAGGAAAGACGAACAGGCCCGAGGCCGAGCAGGTCGGGAAATTCGATTGGGGGTGCCAAGACGAAAACATTCTGTTGGCAGTGGAACGGAGTCATTTTGTGGCTGCCCGGCTTTTATTTAATACAACATCCTATTATGAGAGTCAGTTGCACATGTTTTTCCCATACAAGATAGAAGCAAATTTTCATTGAATTTATTCAATGTGATGGCTTCTCAAGACGCTTGCGTGTGATTGTGAAACTATTTTTCTTTCATTGCAGCAATATTTCAATTTTTAGGCCTCTAATCGTAACAAATTGTACCGAATCATAACGAACATTGAAGTTTCTAATTAAATGCCTTCCCTGTTTGACTCTATCATAGTGCGCTCAATCGATGGGCTCATAAACTGTTTGCTCTTAAGGGATCAATACTCAGCCTATCCAATTATCTTTAGTAATTCGGAACTGTTAGATAACTGAGTCTCCCAAGCGCTTAGCTGGGGTCAATAGAAGCTTTAATAACAGAGTGTACCAAGCGCTTAGTTGGGGTCAATAGAAGCTTTAATAACTGAGTCTACCAAGCGCTTAGTTGGGGTCAATAGAAGCTTTAATAACTGAGTCTACCAAGCGCTTAGTTGGGGTCAATAGAAGCTTTAATAACGGAGTCTACCAAGCACTATGTTGGGGTCAATAGAACCTTTAATAACTGAGTCTACCAAGCGCTTAGTTGGGGCCAATAGAAGCTTTCATAACGGAGTCTACCAAGCGCTTAGTTGGGGTCAATAGAAGCTTGAATAATTGAGTCTACCAAGCGCTTAGTTGGGGTCAATAGCAGCTTTAATAACGGAGTCTACCAAGCGCTTAAATGAGGTCAATAGAAGCTTTAATAACGGAGTCTACCAAGCGTCTTGTAGCTGGTCCGTTAGAATCTTGCTACCGTATATACCGCGTGTCGTAGAAGGCGACTAAAGGGGCGCCCCGTTGCCGGGAGTAGAATCGTGCTACCGTAACCCCTGCGTGTCGTAAAAGGCGACTAAACGGGGCGGAGCGAAGGGGCTAGGAATCCCGTTCTCTGTAAAACCTTTCCTCGAAGACGGCAAGACGAGTGGGGGGAGGAGAGGCACACCCCTCTCCGAACCCTATTGTTAGGGTCGCTGAATGTGCGTGGCTGTAGTACGAATGACGTTAAGAGGAGGGAGATTGGTGAGATGTTTGTGAGGAGGAAGTTTGATGTGCTGGCGCTGAGTGAGACGAAGTTGAAAGGTAAGGGCGAATGTGAGTTTGGTGTGGCAAGTGGGAGAAAGTCTGGTGTGAAGGAAGGTAGAGCACGAGAAGGTGTGGTCTTGATATTGAGTGATCGGTTGCCTAGGAGCGCTACCGAATGAAAGGAGGTGTCCTCAAGATTGATGTGGGTGAAAGATAAATTGGGCGTAGAAAGATAGGCATTTGTGAGCGCTTACGGACCTGGCAGCGAGAGGAGTGAAGAGGAGAGTTAGCAATTCTGGACTGACCTGAGTGAGTGTATTGAGAGTTTCGGAGGTCATTTCAATGTAGTTGTACTGGGTGACCTTAATGCGAAAGTTGGAGATATAGTGGTGGAGAATGTGATAGGAAGGTATGGCGTTCCCGGTGAAAGTGACAGTGGAGAAAACCTATTAGGTCTGTGTATGAAGCAGAATTTGTTGGTTGATAACAGTTTGTTCAAGAAGCGAGATATTTAAAAGTACACATGGGTAAGGATGTTCAATGGTGCAATGGTGGAAAGAGCACTGATGGATTTTGTGCTGATATCGAGGAGAGTGGTGGGGAGGCTTTTGGATGTGCGGGTGTTGAGAGGGGAGGGTGGAGGAGTGTCTGACCATCTGCTGGTGGAAGGTAGATTAAGAGTGGAACAGAAGTGGAAGGGCAACAAACGAGTGGGAGGAGGAAGAGAAGTAGTGAAAGTGAGTGGAATGAATATGGAAAGTAGAGCCGAGGAGTTCCAGCAGGCGTTGATGGAAGAATATGACAGCGTGAGAGGACAGAACCTGAGAGATCTTAAGGAAGAATGGGAGACGTTAATGGATTCGTTGCTGAGATGTGCGATGAAGGTGTGTGATGCGCGCCGTGTGGGCGGGTGCAGAAGGAAAGGCTGCGAGTGGTGGAACGAGGAGGTCAAACTGGCGGTGATACGGAAAAGAGGAGCGTTTGAGGAGTGGTTGCAGGCGTAGTCGGAGGTGGCTTATGAAAGCTACAATGAGAGGAAACACGAGGTGAAGCGGATGGTGAGGAGAGCCAAAATGGACGCTGATGGCAGGTGGGGCAGACGGTTGTGACAGAATTTTGAGGAGAACAAAAAGATGTTCTGGAAAGAGGTGAAGAGGGTGAGAAAGGGAGAAACCGGAAAGAAGGAAGTGGGGTAAGATGAAAATGACCAGTTGTTGTTGGAAAGTGGTGATGTACGGAAGAGGTGGGCCGAGTATTTTGACGAGTTGTTGAATGTCGTGGATGACAGAGAGGCTGACATTGTTGCTGTGAGTGGTGGTGCTCGGATGCCAGTTTTGGGAGAAAGACTTGTGGCGGATATTACCACGGAAGAGGTGAAGGAGGCGGTGGACGTGATGAAAGCAAGGAAAGCCCCTTGTTTTTAACAGCGTTGCGGCCGAGTGCCTGAAGAAGGGTGGAGTAACGATTGCCGAATGGTTGGTGAGGTTACTGAACTTGTGTTTTGTGGCAGGCGTGGTACCGAGTGAGTGGCGCAGTGCCTGCATTGTTCCGCTATACAAGGGCAAAGGAGATAAAAATGAATGCCGCAACTCAAGAGGTATCAGTCTGTTGGGTGTGGTTGGTAAGTTATACGGGAGAGTGCTGATCAAAAGGATTAGGGACTGTACGGACTGCGCAATTGGAGAGGAACAGTGTGGCTTTATGAGTGGTAGCGGGTGTACCAATCAGATTTTTGCAATGAGACAGGCCTGTAAAAAGTACCTTGCCAAAGGAAAGGATGTGTTCTGGGCCTTCATGGATCTGGAGAAGGCATACGACAGGATTGACAGGGAAGCGCTCTGGAAGGTGTTGCGTTTGTATGGAGTAGGTGGACAAATGTTGAAAGCGGTGCACAGTTTCTATGCCGACAGCCGAGCATGTGTCAGAGTGGGGAGCGAGGTGAGTGATTGGTTCACAGTGAAAGTGGGACTGAGACAAGGCTGCGTGATGTTTCCCTGTCTGTTCAACCTCTATATGGATGGAGTGGTCAGGGAGGTAAACGCGAGTGTGCTGGGTCGTGACTTGGAACTGTTGGAAGCGAATGGGTGGAGTTGGCAGTTGAGCCAATTGCTATTTGTTGATGATACGGCCCTGGTTGCGGATTCGGAGAAGAAGCTATGTAGGCTAGTGTCTGAGTTTGGTAGATTTGATTTGATTTGATTTGAGCCTCATTTCCACCAGAGCCTCAACGTGAGTCATAATAGGCTCCCCCGTAGGGCTCGATGATTATTGATTCCAGTAGGCTCGCACGCCTAAGTGCGCGAGGAATAAACGAAACAACGCTTTCAACGTTAGAAAAAATGTGAAAATTTTAGCAGTGTCAGACGCACGCTAGTGCGCAAAAGAAAAAACGCTTTCTCGAAACGGACCTCCGCTTCCAATCCTTTAGAACATTACGTTTGATACGTACGCACCCTAGTGCGTAGAGGTAGCATCTTCGAGATTAGAACAAGATCAGCGGCCACACGGGCAATAACAGCTCCGACAGCAACGCAACACAATATTTACAGGTACGC
>SDVV010043326.1:0-10260 GCA_016164225.1 Gammarus roeselii
TATTTCTAAATGTGCGTGTGTATACATACAGAGGAAACAAACAGCTGAGCAGTAAGTGATTAACGGCAAATTTTGAAGGAAGCATTTAACAAGCACGGTAGCAGGTACTAATAACAATAAGTAAAACAAGCTGCATTTAGCGAAAACGTGGCTTATAATCACAATCCGTTCGACAAGATTAAAAACCTGTAAACAGCATGGAAGTGAGATTTTTCTTTTCTGTTTACATAGTCTGCAATTATAATGAATTGGCGAAAAATACTCGATCTAAATTGATAGCAAGACAGTGGAGCGTTTAATGATGTCTGTAATGATGTGTATGAGAAGTCTGCCATCTACTGTGTTGGCCGTGGGCAAACAAGACGGAAAAAAAATGTGCTGTCAGTGGAGATGGGATAAATGTGGAATTTTTCTTCTATACGTACCATTTTTATTCAAAGCACTTATTATTCATCCTGTAGGGTTGACCCTTTAGAATTTGTCCGATTCTGCTTTACTAGGTGGGAATCTTTCTTGGCTTACAAATCGACGCAATGTAACTGAATCTGGCAATTTAGGCAACGTAACGACTAAAAGGTATCCAATACCGAACAGTATATCAGGGCATTGCAGTGGTGTCAATTGTTATTAAATTTCGAAAACGATGAATGATTCAAATAAATTTCAAATTACAATTATTCGCTGTATATTTACACGTAGTAAATTTCTAGAAGCATAAAGGCTTTATCGAAATCTGATACCGTGACTGCCCATGAACTTGTTAATCTAATATTTGCAAACTGCGGTAACCTGGAGCGCTATCATGAACGTTGTTGGCATCATGATTTAGGTGCGTACAAAATATAGTTTATTAACAACAAAAATGTTCGCAAACACTCTAGAAAATCGGCGGTATACCTTTGGATTGTGCATGAAACACAATAGATTAGAAGTAGATGACCTTCTAGGTCAAATGTCGAATACGATGCGCTTGGTTCAATGTTTGAGAAGTTCATAGACTGTGTGACCCGGGCTAACATCAGTTGTCAGGGCAACTAAGAGACACATAAAACGACATCAGTCTATTAACATGGCAGCACTCCTGGGCAGATTTGGTAAGATATATAAGCTGCGTAGAATAATGTTGCAAATATTTCTACTTTTGGCACCTGCACCGAAGAGAATTAGTGAAACATATAAAACATTAAAAATCAGCAAATAGTAAAATTTTGCAGATTAATTGGTTCACGTGACGCCCCTACTAAACAAACTTGGTTGGTTAAACATAAATGAGCGACTAGACCTTAATGAAGCTATACGGGATTATAAAATCCAGAACAAGCAGTCATGTCCAAACGGAGTCATATTGTCAAACCCTAAAGCAGCTCACAAGCGATCAACGCGAAACGGAAGGTACATTAACACCGAATTCAGAACGACACAAAGATGGGAGAGATGAAAAATCTGAATGTTTTTCCTATCAAGGATTTCTCAATCAGCTTTTATCCCGAATTTAGTTCTCATATACCCAAAAATTGAGTATATAATTCCGACGAGGAACAAATGTTTAGTGTAAGGACTCATCAGTGCGAGTTCAACATATCAGCGGTCAAAGGGGTTCACCAAATATTAACAAAATCGCCTGCCGATGGAGAATATAAATTTTCTGATAGGATACTTGCAGGCTAAAGTTTTTTTTTTTCGCAGGTGCAGCAGAAGAACCTGAATTTTGCCAGAACATTCATAACTAAAATGATGTGAGCACTCGTTACACTGTTACACTGAACTCGAACACCAGCATTTTCCCTACGATAGAGTATTTTACTATTTACAATGCTGTTTTCTCGGGCTTACAATAAGCAGACATAGTTCATCTGCTTCCCTTATCTACGGTCGGCAGTTTTGGCTGGTGTAATCTCGTCCAGGGGCTCCCTCGACTAATTTGTCTGCAGGGTCCTACGGCACGGAGCAGCATCAAAGAGGGCGGGGCCGGGCAAAAACACAGCTTGTATTCTGGGAGACAACATTTGGGGGGAATTCTACACTCACTATGGAACACAAGTTAGAGTAATGTAAATGAATGACATTCATATCCATCCGACTACCACAACAAATTGATACAATGGTAAATTGTACATGCTGCTCAACATTCGCTTGTTATTAATCATTATTTAGAATGTTAGCTCTATGTGCACTAATATTACGTATAACATAACTACAAACGATGGAGATGTAGTATCAAACTGTGCAAATCCTGCTGATTTAAGTCTTAGAACGCAGGCGGGCCGATTGTGTAAGAATGCAGGCGGGCCGAACATCATGATGAAAAGCTAGTCTTAGCATATAATGGAAAACTAGTGGCTGTATTAAGGGGATCAAATCACGATCATGTTTGTGTTATGGGGGACTTTAACTGACACACAAGCATCAGAGCATTTAGCGGATAGCCTGTACTCCTGGCGGACGATGAACTTGGCTTTGAAGATGCTGCACTGCTGCTACAGCACACGCGAACTTATGGTTCGAACTAATCGAACTAATGGTTTGATTACTTTGCTCTTACATCACAAATTTTCAACAATTGCACGCGGGTTTATGAAGGGGAAAATTTCCCAGTGTCAGATCACTTGCAGCGTGATGCGAGCTCTCTCAACACGCGCTCCGTATAACGGTAGAAGCGGATGCGGCCACTCAATATTGGCAGTTCAATGACACTGCAAAAACATAAATGTTTTATTCAATTTATATCAACAAGTCAACTGTTCTGACACTAGAGTTGATTCAAATTCATGCAAATGCTGAGTTGGATAAATTAGATGAGCTCTATGGGTGTATCTGCAATGCAGTTCTGGTGTCTGCTTGAGAAGCGTTTGGGATGAAAACTCCGCGCGGAATGCACCGGGTCCCTGGTTGGACCCAGGCATGTGGTTGTCAGACATGACGCAAGCGTATCAGCCACGTTCAGTGACGAAATGCTGGGAACCGGCAAAATGGTCCCCTACATGGGAAAAAACGGAGTAACGCCTGCATATACGCACTTCGCTTCAGTAACAAAGATGGGAACAAATTACGTGCAACTAGTTTGTTTAAGAAAATGACTAATCGGCGGATGATTGATTTCTGGGAGAGATGAAAAATCTGTAACCGAAAGACAACTCTGTTTCTCAATGTGTGAATGTTCTGACAGGGGAGGGGAATATTGCTGAGATGTTTACAAGTGTTTACAAGTGTAGCAAGACAACAATAGGCCTATTGGGTCAAACTAGGTTGCCTTATGAAAGCAACAGGATTAGTTCTGAAGTAGAAAGCCTAAGAGAGCTACACGTGCCATTTCTGTTTTTAAAACATCAAGAAAGGGCACGGTTTAGCTATTTATCGTCCATTTATGAAGATCTTATCAAACCGCGACTTAAACGTTTCGATTGCATTGCTGTTTACCACCTCCGCTGGAAGTTTGTTCCATTCTTAGACAACTCTATACGTAAAGAATTTGCGCGTGATGTTGAGTGAGAAACGTTTACCAACGATTCTGTATACATTGTTCCTAGTAACTCCGTTCTTTCACTGCTATGATCGTTCACGACGAATTTTTTAGAAGAGATCACGTGACGCCCCTACTAAACAAACTTAGTTGGTTAGACATAAATGAGCGACTAGACCTTAATGAAGCTATACGAGATTATACAATCCAGAACAAGCAGTCATGTCCAAACGCAGTCATATTGCCAAGCCCTAAAGCAGCTCACAAGCGATCAACGTGAAACGGAAGTGACATTGACACCGAATTCAGAACGGCACAACGCATCACCTTTCAAGAAAAAATGCACCACTCTACTACTCGCTCGTCGGCCGGTGCTAGCTAAATAAAAATTCATCCATAGGTGAATGATATATACGTAGCTGAAAAACGATGCAGCTGGGGTACACCGGACCCTCACAACATGAGAGGCTACTAACCAGAACCGTCTACACCCTTAAACCCTTCCCCACAGGGTTGGGTGCTTCCTTACGGTATCTATCAGCTGTCGCAAAACCAAGTGTCCACAATTTGATGCAGTGTCTGAATTCGCTTTTTATTTCGTAATACAGACTGGAATGTATTTCATGTAAATATGTACGATGTCTATTCTAAGAAAGCCAACAGATCTTTTATTCGCTATCACTCGCGTTGCCAGGTTTTCCATAAAACCACGCAGTATTGAACTCACTTGTATCTAAATACTCTGTCGGAGGCAATTCTATGTAAATGAGCCGTATGCTCGTTATGAATAGCCACACTCGCAATAACAGTACCTGAAACTATTGTACGTACTCTTCTCATAACGCTAAATGAGCTGTCACGTGCTGTTGTGTTTTGATTACTGCATCTGCAATTAAAACTTGACACTGCGGCATCTGTACATGGAGCGCCTTTTCTTGGTAGTGCTGTATATTTTTGCCGAGTATCGACATGTGAAACTCTGTGAGTCCGTTGGCACCTTAATTATCCAATCGAGGTACATTTTCTTCACCATGTTCCAACATTAGGTGGGATCATTCCCGTATATAAGAAAAAAAACTTGCTTCAGTATTAGTACATTCTCATCGTTGTGTATGTATGTATGTGTGTGTGTACATATGTAGGTACATGTGTATGTATATATGTGTGCACGTTTGTATTTATGTATAGGTATTTATGTGTACATGTATGTATGCATAAAAGTATGTATATGTTTGTATAGTGTATATGTTTGCATATGTGTGTGTATGTATGTACACTTGTATATGTATATGTATATATGTATGTACATGTGAACGACTTTTAGATGCAGGGGATTAGTGCGAGATTGTTTTGCGGTCAATGGTGAGACACTGCAGCCCCTGTCATTATTTGTCGATGATAAGATTGCAGTGTTTCACTCAGAGTTAGAATAATTATAGCAAACCTTGCAGCTGGAAGTTTATCCATACGTAAGTTGCTTCACTTCCTTTCTAATGTCTGAGTCATTCCTGTATATTACACTTCGGAACTGTTACATTTAATGATTTTTTTATGATGCACTGCAGGAAGAAGAAAAACAACTCTAAAGGTAGCCTAATTCAAATACATCCGCGCCATATATACGATAGTGTCATACAACATATCCGGAAATACTTGCCCCTGAGATGTTCTTACTTGTTGTCTGGAACATGAACATACATCACTTGTTCCATAGAACTAGCAAGTCTTACGTGTAACAAAATCTGTAATAAAATGTATAACAAAAAGCGTCATATATGTAACGAGGCACTCGATAAAGTTGCACCCAAAATGCAATGTGTATAAAATATATTACATGGTAAAGTTGTACCCTGGATGAAAGTTGTATAATAGAATTGATACTGACCCGAACCTACTCATTTGTTTCAGGGACCTGGCAAGTCTAATGTGTAACCGGTAACATTATTCGACACGATATATGTACCACAAATGTAATATGTCTTGTATAATAAAGAAACTGATTGTAAAACACCAGAATGCCATGAGGCCTCTCGCGAATAAACGTCTTTTATTTGTATGTTAGTTTTCCTTACCCTTCATAATCTTCCACACTTCGATCATGTCGCCTCTGAGTTGCTATAATGACTACGAATCAGACCTGGAGATAGGGGTACGAATCAGCTCTGGAGATATCGGGAACGAAAAAAGCCTGGAGATAGGGGTACGAATCAGCTCTGGAGATATGGGGAACGAAAAAAGCCTGGAGATAGGAGGTACGAAACAGCCCTGGAGATAGAGGGTACGAAACAGCCATGGACATATGGGGTACAAAAACGCCCTCACCGAAAACGCCCTGGTGAATATTGTTTGGTTATAATTAGTGATTATTAACGATTAATATACTTTTTATTATAACATAGTTACATATTAGGAACATTTATATACATGGAAGATTTACATCGATCTATTTTCATAATTTTAGGGGCGGTTGCAGGGTTTACGTTAACGTATTTACAATCCGTATGACTCTGGACAATGAAACATGCTCAAGTATATATATTTTTATTTACATACGAACATTTACATATAACCTGAAGACGTGGACATAGTTTCGTCATTCACATGACTACTCACGCCAAAGACGGCCTCTCCCTGCTTACGGCTCTTGCATGTTAAATAAAATTATACATCGACATCATCATCACCCAGGAAACATCGTTTCCTCTTTTTAGTGACGGTAGGTTCAACTTCAATGGATATGTCTGGATGCCCATAGACAAGAGTTGTGCACGCATCGACGTAAGAGTCAATAGTTTCAATCTTACTGAGGTATTTTTAATATTGCGTACAGTTTGAAGCTGGTACGCTCGCGCGCAAATGCTGTGCATGGTCTTAAAACGTGTGTGTGTGTGTATGTTGTCTGGTTATGGATATCTCTATATTGTTCATGTCAGATTTTGGCTTGTGTCTGGTAGTTGGCACCTTTTGCACCTGATTTGAGGCTTCGGACTCAAGCAACATACTGTAACACTTTGGTTGTAAGCAATTGATTTCACTCTGGTAGTCGTTAGTTGTTACGCTTTTCAGTAGTCCCAGCTGTCTTTTCTTTGTTTCATTGTCCAAGGAATGACTTTTTGGGGTAGTTGGAGAAGTCCATGTATTCAGCCAGAGGAGCTTTACTCTTTCCCGCCTCAATGTCGGCCACACCTTTGAAGTGGATCAGCAACGAGTCGGTGTCCGAGTAGATGAGCTAGACGTTGTCACCGTATTTGGGTTTCAGTGTCTCATATAAGAAGCTGTAGACTTTTGCTTTCGTTTCTGTTTGGAGCTGATGAGATATATATCTCTGATAACTTAGGTAACTGAGTGCAATTTAAATTGCATAATATCTATCGCATTTGTAATGCAAGGCATGTAGCGCTGTATTGCAAATCTTGTTGCATAACTGCAAACTTCATTGCTAGGCATTCGAGTTAAATTTAGGGTATTGCAAACAAAGATTTATATGATATATTTTATTGATATCAGATTTATAACACATTTTTATTTGGGAATTACATGGGCTTATAATTTACACGAGAGCATAACTATTCACTCCGAAAATCGACGCGAGCAACTGTACGAAACATAAGTAATGACTTTGACTTCCCTCTCTGGTCTTTTCATGATCGGCGGTATCAGAGGCATTGATAAGCATTAATTCTCACCTGGAGGTGTCGGCTCATCATATTGGTGTAGAATTTATCGTCTATGTGTTTTTATTTCTCTGATCTATTGGGTCCTAGACTGCTGCCCGTTGTAAACATTTTAGATAGACTGATACCTTTGGGAGTAGTGTATGCAACACTTCCAAACCTAACCTTCGAATATTTTCAGTTTTTTTCTTACTGGTGCCGATATTCCCATTCACTATTATCCCGCAGATATCCGAAATATACATATTTCTCCTAGCACTCAAACGTTTGAGATATAATTCTCTCTCTTAATGTTTCATTCCCAACATTTTTGAAACAGTCATACATACATTTTATTTTATTGTGCAATTTCACACTTCTTATACATGATACCGTTTCATTACTCCATTTGATAATTCGGTTTCCTTAAACTTTAGCAGGTTTTTCTTCACATGACATCTTCTCGGTATCACTGTCACTGAAGTCCATTAAACTAAAAGTATCCATGTTTCCCCATATTTTAATTATATACCATTCCGTCTAAGGTTTGGGTGTACTCCTCCCATTTCACCCAATCTTTATACGTTCTACGTTGGGATGTTAGTGCCACCTCACTTTCTTTACTGCTCGCACCCTGTTGAGCACTCTCTATCTCATTATTTTGGAAATTCATGTCCGGTTTATTATGTTCTATCAATACGCCCTTTTCATCCCTAGAGCTTGTATTTCCTCGTTCATTTTTAAGATTATCATATTCAAGATAATGGTGTCTTTTGAGATGAAGTCAAAAACCGAACGAGGAGTTTGATTTGCATAGTTTTATCTCCACATTGCAAATAACACAAGCCCCCGCATTATTTTTTCTGTTAAAATATTTCTAAATCGAACTTGGCTACATCCTCCTACGCCGAAAGCAGATCGTTAACTGAATGAGTACAAATCTGAGAGCAATTTTATATATACTTTTACATGCATACATGCAGAGTCGTTAACATCACCGTGTCGGCACTTGTTTCGGCAAAATGCATATATACAGGGTAGTTAGCGTCACTGTGTCGGCACATGTGTCGGCACAATGCATATAAACAGGGTCGTTAGCATCACTGTGTCGGCACATGTGTTGGCACAATGCATATATACGGGTCGTTAGCGTCACTGTGTCGGCACATGTGTCGGCGCAATGCATATATACAGGGTTGTTATTTTCAATATGTCGTCACATGTGTCGGCACAATGCATGTATACAGGGTCGTTAGCGTCACTGTGTCGGCACATAAGTCGGCACAATGCATATATACAGGGTCGTTAGCGTCACTGTGTCTGCATATGTGTCAACACAATGCATATATTTATAGGGTCGTTAGCGTCACTGTGTCTGCACATGTGTCGGCACCATGTAGGCATTTACACACATTTGTGCAAAAAGGGTTACCATACACTGCCAGATGCATTAATGCCTAGGCAACCTAACCTAACCATCCTAATCAATAATTATGTATTTTCATTCAAGTTTGATGGTTATGTAGTATATTTAATAATTATTTTTATGCAATATACATTTCAAATCCCTCCGCATTACTCTATTTTACGTAGCTTTTTTTAATATCACACACAATGTAGACACATACACACATTTGTATGCATATACAGGGGCGGTAACATCTGTAGCATTTTTACCTGCGATCTGTGATTTTTTTCATTAGAACAACCTCCTTACTTGGGTTACAAGATATTTAATGTGTATCAGCTTCACGGCATGTCAGGTTAAAATAATTAAGCATCCTAACCTAACCCAACCTTTGGTATCCAAGAATGATGTATTATCGATCGACTTTTCATGCTTGCATATTATTTTTCAGTGTTTTAGGATTAATGCATAACATATCTCTAATTGACTCTACATTTTGATCTATCCTTGGCAGTTTTGATAAATAATTCCGATTTTAATACATAATTCCGATTCATATGATTCTTGATTTTTAATATGACATAATTCTGCATCACTTCTACATGTTATTCACAATCCTCAAATATCTAACCTAACCTAATCTTATGTATGATTTCCAGTCTTTGTTATATACATATGAACCCCTTCACACGACTCTAAATATCACTTTAACATATGTCATTAATTTCGTTGTCATTCTCGACCTATATTGGTTAGCACAGAGGCCCCAATTTTCAAACTTAAATGGATTGAATGTTATAAGTAATTCATATTTGTTTCCAACTTCATACAAACGAACACTTCGTCTCATACTAGGTCTACCACATTTACTTCAATATCTCCTGACACTACATCTTTTGATGACTTGCACGTCTGATTTGCCTTTTCTTTCCTATAATTTTCATATTCTTGTCGATGACTTCGTTTCAGATGTCGCCACACATAACTCGTGGATTTATGTTTATTCATTTTTTTTTTGCGAAGATTACGGATCCCCATCACCCCATTACTTTCAAACAAACGATGTTTCAAGCTATACCCTATCCTTCCTTAACAGAATCACAAACTTGACTGAGCAAGATCGGATTGGACCCTGATTTATATCCTATCAATCTGCAACACATCTAGATCATTTACCGCGAGATAGGTCTATGGGTATCGTTTCACGCCTTGAAACATGTTTTTCAACCGAGTTCGACAATACGACGTTACCTCCCTCTGACACGATGATTGCAATTCATTGCTTAACCTTTGAGTTTGAGGATACTATAAACATTTGATTAAGGAATGACATGCTTTATCACTGTTTTATTAATGTTAATTACAGATCTTGCTGGATACAGCAATACTTTTTTCCTCGTACATTTGATTTGTAACAGCATGGTTCGTACATCCCACCATACCCATCATCACTATGTTTGTTTCCTTTCTAATACCTTCATATACTCCAGCATATCTTTGATACGAATACCAATAGCTGTTTCATCCCCGTGAGTCTATAAATGTATAGAGCCATGTGGAGGGATTTGATATGTATATCGCATAAAAACTACGACTAAATATAATATATAACCATCGAACTTTAATTAAATGTATAATTTTTGGTTAAGATGGTTAGGTTAGGTTGCCTAGGTGTCAAAGCATATGCCTACATGGTGCCGACACATGTGCCGACACTATGATGCTAACGACCTTATATA
>SDVV010043327.1:0-10260 GCA_016164225.1 Gammarus roeselii
ATATATGTATATATATACACATAATTTCATCTTCATTGACTCAAAGTGATAATTGCAGATGAAATTTATTTGGAGAACATGTTTTGTTTACATAAAATTAGGCGATCAATTGTCTAGCTTATATGAGAACTGAATCAGAGTTACCCTAGAGTAGTCGTAATATCCCATTCTATTCCCTGTAGAACAACCTAGAAATCTTTATGGGTGCTTCTTAATCGGGTTTCCTGGGAGACCGCTATACTCGGAAAAACAGTTATAAAAAAACAACTCAAAAATTCTCGTCTATGTATACGCATAGAAAAATGATAATTAATATATCCAGGAATTGAATTTAACGAAAATTAAATAGTATCACCGGTAGCATAAACGTACTAAGAACATAACGGAAAATAAATGATACTGAAAACAATTAATACTATTCTAGATGCTAAGTCAAGAAGTACCATGAACAGGTCACGTGATAGAAACTATTGACGTTTCTCTGAAGAAGATTTACGCGATATCAGCCATCGTTGAGAACATTAAATGGACGATGTACTGCCTATAAATTTCTACTCCTCTCGATTAAAATAACGCTAATTTTTATGCAAGTAAAGGAATGAACTTTAATTGTCTCTTCAGAAAGATAGTCAAAAAATAGTTTTTCATTTTTTACGTTATCCAATTCAACGTTTTCATTAGTTTTATTGGCAGTGATGAAGTTTTTAGCAAAAGATCAAGAAGCGGTCACTGGAGCAAATGGGGGAGCCACAATTAACGATAAGAATTTATTTTCGACGCAACAATACAATTTAATTTGAATATTTGTAACAGAATAGAGACATTCCAAAACTCACATGAATATTGCATTTGTAAACTACATATGCGATAAGTCGGGATTCCAGCAAGACGTATTGGGGTGTTTCCGAATTCTTACGAAGGGTCCAACAGTTAGCCTACATGACATTTAGCTACTAATATATAAATTTCAGAAAAAAATACAGATTTCACATGAAAATAATTAACCGGTCACAAAACGCCTATTCTACACGTATAAATTGTGTATTAAATATGTGGGAAAAGTAGTAGTCCACCTTTATGGGATGAGCATCCCCTCTGCGTCGGAGCACTTCGAACAAGATGCACTTCGCTGACGCTGAGGACGCCGACACCTGAGTGCCTGCACTCCAAGGGAAGGAAGGGAAAAGCTACTCACACCGTTTGGAATAAAATATTACCATGCCGGAGTATGCAAATAAAAGTGGCTGGTTTCTGACCCCTTGTATTGGGCTTTTGCAAATTCGCTACACGGCATATCAAATGAAAAAAATTGGGGGAAATAAGTGAAAACTTAAAGCCTTTTGTGGTAACCGTAGTTAGTATACAGGCAGTCTGCGTACAAAAACTGTACCTAAGTGCCCACGCATTGTGAATGAGCTGGAGAGGGGAAAGCAGTATGCAGAACAGGCATTATTTCGTCAACTTTGAAATACTTTATTACTGGGTGGTTGTTCTCAAAAGATCCCAATATCTCCCACTATTCACAGGCGTTCTAAACGGACCTCTCAAAGCAACAATGATTGAGCAATATCTCCCATCCATGAGCGGGTTTTAGTTGCATGCACTTCGTTGCCGCGCTGATAAAGTTTGTGGATACCTACCGCGAAAGGTATTGCGAGCGGATCACAAGGAGTTCGATCCCCTATCGCATCGAACACATTTTCCGTATTATGATGCGAAAGTTTTGCATCAGATAAACGGCTGGAAGCTTTTGAACAGAGTGGACGCGATTCACGCAGGCTGTTTATATCCGCTAATTACCCACAGGAGCAGTAAAAATTTTGATCGTGTATTGAAAAAATACCTACTCCGTAGATAATCCTCACCATCTCACTGTACTAACATTTACCCCTACGCACGTATGCGAAGCATTCGTGTTCAGTGTTTGTCGTGCATTCTGTCAACAAGATCATTTATAAATGCCTGTTCGTCTATCTGTCCCTCCTTGCGGCTACACAATAACATGAGGTAAACCAAATATTCGTTACATGTCAGGGTTGTTAATCAAAGCATTCATTACATCTATGAGCCAAAAAATGACATGAGTATTTTGGTAAATCTGTTGCCCTTGACGAGGTAACGAAAGCTACGTTTCCGAGTTGTTGATGCTATTTCCTTTATAATTTTTTATTCTATAATTTTTGCGGCAACGATAACATTGTGAACAGATAAATGTTTAAGTGAAGAGTTTTTTTCCTAAATGTTTTCAGAAGCAACAGCGGCGAAGAGGAAATAAAGTTTTGCTGAACCCCAAAGGTCGCACATTATCAATCGAATTTTATACTGTCTGAAAATCTCTTTATTTCATTACGAATATAGATGCGAAGTCACAGGTCACACGCAATATTCAGACATGACTTAAAAAAAATCCACCGAAAAAGAACATTCGTACCACAAATACTGTCGAGTACCTAAGAGGGCCGCTGCTCAGGAACTCCTCTAGAAGTAACTTAATTCAGACCAATTTCAAATTAGATGCTCAATATGACGAATCAGGAATACCCAATTCTAGAAGTCACTGCTCGGGATCTGAACTGAGTATAAGGGCGCTAAGACTAAATGGGTAGTGTTAGTTGGTATGCTTACTAGGGAATTGTCATGGGTATGAGTGCCAGGGCAGCATCTTGAAAGTTAGAGAAGTAATCACTTCAGGTTAACTATAACCATTTCTTCCGGGTAAGCAGGAAATGCATGTCGCGGGTAAGCAGGAAATGCCTGTCGCGGGTAAGCAGGAAATGTCTATCGCGGGTAAGCATGAAATGCCTGTTGCGGGTAAGCATTAATGCCTATAGCGGGTAAGCAGGAAATGCCTGTCGCGGGTAACAGGAAATGCCTGTCGCGGGTAAGCAGGAAATGCCTGTCGCGGGTAAGCAGGAAATGCCTGTCGCGAGTAAGCAGGAAATGCCTGTCGCGGGTAAGCAGGAAATGTCTATCGCGCGTTAGCAGGAAATGCCTGTTGCGGGTAAGCAGGTAATGCCTGTCGCGGGGTAAGCAGGAAATGCCTGTCGCGGGTAAGCAGAAAATGCTTGTCTCGGGTAAGCAGAAAATGCTTGTCGCGGGTAAGCAGGAAATGCCTGTCGCAGGTAAGCAGGAAATGCCTGTGACGTTTTAACAGTAATGAGAGTAATCAGAAAAGGCGAGGTCCAGCACATCATTTAATATGTTGTATTCCGCATAAGAAGCAATACGCCAAGGGACTTTCTGGAAACTCCAGAAATGTATATTCTTGTCGGCAATTAATAGTCGTATCACGAACACAGTTGGGAAATGAAGAAGGGCAGTAGCATGGAGTGTCAATAAGACAACAGTTATTCATGTAGTGAAGAAATAATTTTTTTATATTGCTTTAACAAAGGAACATGGCTTCTATAACGGAGGATAGGATTATTGAATTTGATAGACATTGAGCTTGTGTAATTCCACCGCCAGGAAGCGACGGGTCTTGCTCTAGTTGATGTTATAACAAGAGCCGTGTTCATGTCCGTCTGTTGATCTGTCTCTCCGTCACACTTTAGTAGTAATAAGATGGACAAAAATTTGAAGGCTCGAGTCAGAAGTGTAAAAAAGTTGGTGTCGCCTGCATTATTTATAGTATCATAGGCACGAAGCAGTTGCCGCGGGGCTTCCTTGAGACTCGAAATATACTTTCAAGACGACTACTAATATTTGAATCAGGAATACGCCATAATAAGTAAGGTGAGTTTTTAATCATTTCAATAGAATAATTCGATCAATGTATCGAGTCAAGACTAATTCCACTACTGGTTCCTTAGACGGAAAAATATAGGCCATGACGGAATCATAACTATTGCTTATTGTATTACGTTGGCGAAGCAGGTCAGTACGTGAGCTTCTTTGACCATTTTTGAGCGTTGACTTCTACGATGCTCCTCGAAAGGCCATGGGCCGCATCAGGCTTGTGATCCCAAAATGTACAAATTAAACTTGTAGATGGATAGATATTTTCCCGAAAAACATCGTTCACCATCGTTGCGTTTCACACGTGAGTCAGTAACGGACGCCGGTTAATTAGTAAACTCAACCGATTCATAAGTATATACCAGAGCACGGGGGATTAAACGTTGAAGCTATCACCCCAAATTATTCACGCAAAACACCTAATACCAAAGAGCACAATGACCATAAATGTGTTGACCAGTTTTGATGCAGAGCTCTCAGAATCAAAACTGTACTAAACGCGATACAAAATCATTGGGAAGCGTTCCTTACTCGAAACACACAGAGCTGTCGAGGAACGGAACAGACTTCCAGCGGAGGTTGTCAGCAGCAATACTATCGAAACGTTCAAGTCACGGCTCGACAAATTCTACCAAAATTAGCGCTAAAAAGCTCCCAGCGACAGCACGCCCATCAGTATATTCGGCAAAATGGTGTCCAGCATTAACAGCCGTGCGGAGAGAATGGTGCCCACATTGACACTACCACGGTGCAAAACGTGCTCGGCATTGGTACTTGCTCGTTGCAAAACGGTGTCCAGCAATGACACCGGCCAGCATTGGCTTAACGAAGAATGAAACTGAGACAATCTTAGACCAACTTTGTGGGTTGGTGGCTTTCTCTTCATGCAGGTGCTGATTTTGAGATGTTCCGCCTATCATCGTTAAATGCTATTCTTTACTACAACCAACCGCTTTCTTGATCTTTTATTACAGAACTTAAGCAGTCACGTGACTCTCTTAGACGTTCTACTGCAGAACTAATCTTCTTACTATAAAGGGCAACCCAGTTTGAGCCAAAAGTATTGTTGTTGTACTCTTTCAGTTATAAACACTCGTTTAAAGTCTTTACATCGTGGGTGACACTTTCTTGCTGTTTTCGTGTTGTTGGTATGGCCCTCGCCTCACGCTCTGACGGCGCTGTTTCGAATTCTGGTGATTTTGCTTTAGTATTAAACCACTTACCACCGAGACTAGTCAGCATGTAACCGAGACTAGTCTCATGTTGGCCAACGTCCTCTTGTTACTGTTACCTATAGGTGAGTTGATTTTCAATATCTGGTTTAGCACTCACTGAGAAACCCATAAGTCTGTAGATACATACCAAATTAATGATTATTGTAACGTGAAACGTATTTACAAAGGTAATGTTTATTTCCTAAAACCTTATAGGGTTTTGCTAACCACTAGTAACAAATGCCATGTGGCAGCAGATTAGGGCGAACAGTATACCTGGACAGAAACCGCTTTCCGTGTTATCCAGAAATTCGAGATTATTTTTCTTCGTTGCAAATAAAATATAAGAACGCAACGACTACTTTCAAGTGACTTTGTTGTCTTGGGTGCGTCTTTCGTTTAAACTTCTGAAGCGAGACCTTACATAAGCAGGAGACGCTAAGGCTTCTCAGCTGCATTTAAGCGAGAAGGAGAGCGGCGGGCCCGTTGAGTTCTTCGTTGAGTACTGAACCTGCGTAGCTGTAAAGTCTAGTTGAATCAACAAACTAAAAATTATCCACTGGTGTCTCTTCGCGTTACTTTTGTCAAGACTAAAACAACAACCGATACCCGGAGCACAGATCCTAACACGACGACGTATGATACTCTGCATTACGCAACACAAGATAAAGAAACGCGGTCAAGGGTAAAGGCGAAGTTACCGGACGCTCAAAGTTCCTGGACGCACCCTATTAAAAAATTTGAACAGCTTCAGTTATCCACTCACTGCAGACGCAGATGGTATGCAATCGTAATAAATTATTTCACGTATTTAGGCCACCGAAAGCAAAAATCAACTTACAAATTAAAATATAATGGATTGTGAAAGGTAGCCTTGTACGTTTTTAAGCGTCCGACCACTGTGCTACCTAAGCATTGCGTGGTGTACTCTAGATAAGTATAGTATGGTGTGTTCTATTTAAGCGTGGTACGGTGTACTCTATGTACGCATTATATGGTGTACTCAGCATTGTATGGTGTGCTCTATGGAATCATCGCATGGTGTACTCTGTGTAAGCATCGCTTGGTGTACGGCTCGAAATCCAGCGCATAAAATGATACTCCGTATGGAACCTGCCATAAATGATCAGTGTTCATGAACTTGTTAAATAGCGACGTTAGCTTGCAAATGGAAATAAAGTCTGAGTTTACGCGGGCATCGTGTCTCTGCAAGCTGCAGAACATAAAGGTGGCATCTAATTGAATAACTTTGTAGGCAATGGGAAAAAAATAAACTTTGTGAAAACGATGTGAAAAAACTATAGAAGCCAAATCCGAATGAGTTGCTACATAATGATCGAGTCATATAAAGTTTGATGATGTTGCTCCATATTAGAGACACATCACAAGAATACAATCCAGCGTCAGTGTCAAATGGAGGCTTTCAATAAATACATTTTCTAATAGTTTTCTGTCAAATTTAACTTTTTCAAACTGAAGTTACTTTATTTCATCCGAATTAACCAACTTGACCGGTTTTGCACACTATAAGCGAGTAAAAATCCAAACCAGATTATTTTACTCTGATAATCCAAAAGCAACTCAACACGTTCCTCGTTAAGGAGCATTACTCCAATTTGGATGGAATCGAGGTGCAGAAAATACAAAGAAATGTGAACAGAACTTATGAGACGAAATTTATGTATCGTTATGAGCCCTCACATTAGCATGATTATCAGAACCTTATCCCAGAGGAAGAAGTACTTCAATTGGCTCAGTTTACCGACTGTCAGCTCAAGAAATGAAAGCCTTGGGATCACAGTTGCTGTCGATAATTAGGACTTGATATTTAATTTGGTTATTCCCAGCGTAATCATGCGACATTAAATGATACTAATAAAAACCGGGTACATATTTTACTATAGAAGATGACATTGTTTTTACATATTCATTTACCAGGTGGGGTGGAATTGGCTTTAATGATAACAATTTGCCGAGACGATTCAAAATTGTAGTAAAGTTGTAGCCTCAAGAGAGCCTCGCTCAGTTACGCGGTGATTGGCGCCCGGATATTAGACTTTCCAAGGAGAAATTTAATATTCACTAATCAACAGAGAAAGCAGAACAATGTCCGGATAAGTAATTAATTGGAGAATGGAACTTAGTAATTAATGATACCCATCAATAACGCAAAATTATTCAAAGGACATTACGAATCGGTACCGTGTTAAACTTTGTCGTGTTTAATGTAATACCAAAATGAATAAAATGTAATATAATATTAACAAAATTCAAAAATTATTGACATCCCCCATGGGCAAAGTGCAATCGAAGCATACAATTTAATTTATGGTTGCAGTGTTGTGTAGAACTCACACAACCAGTGTTACACGGTTGCAGTATTGTGTAGAACTCACACAACCAGGGAGTTACATGGTTGCAGTGTTGTGTCGAACTCACACGACCAGTGAGTTACATGGTTGCAGTGTTGTGTAGAACTCGCACAACCAGTAAGTTGCATGATTGCAGTGTTGTGTAGAACTCAAACAACCAGTGAGTTACTTGGTTGCAGTGTTGCATAGAACTCACACAACCAGTGAGTTACTTGGTTGCAGTGTTGTGTAGAACTCACACAACCAGTGAGTTACATCATTGCAGTGTTGTGTACAACTCACACAACCAGTGAGTTACGTTTTAACCACACACAATAGAAAAAGAATTGAGGAATACTACTTTATCCTTTCTTTGTGTACAGTTACTACTTTATTCTATCTCTGCGTACAGTTACTACTTTATCCTACCTCTGCGTACAGTAATTCTCTCCATTGCCTTAACAACGACGAGGAAGCGGGAGCATCACCAGAGCAGCTTGCAAAGAGGATTTCCTTTGTAGACCTCATAACTCGAGTCATGAGGCTGTGCGCCGCTTTACGAAACAGTAAATTGATGTGATTAAGTAAAATTTGACTTGTTTTCAGCAAAACAAACTGCTCTCTGACTTTGAACGTGGGACCTGTATCAGTCATCGTCAATTTTACAATGTTATATTGCAAAATAAAATATGCGCTGTGCATTACAATATCGGGTAACATCATGATTTTAAGAGCTAGAGTTTAGCTTCAGTAGGTGGAAACGAAAATATCCGTATTAGTTTATCACCAACTGCAATTCCCAGCCTTGTTTGTCTAGCAACATCTCTGCCATCATTGCAATCTTTTGTGATGATGTGTCCTAGATATCATCGAAAGTTATATACATAATCTAATGCAACACCGCTCAGTTTCATTCCAGTCGAGAGATATGCATTACCTCTCTTGGTATCTCCTTAACATGTATGTATAGCTAGAAAGGAAGAGAGCCATCACTGCAATCCCTCTGTGGGAAGCATACTTGAACAATCCATCAGGAATGCCGTCATTCTCAACAGCTTGTTTTTGAGGTCTTTCGTAATGCTTCTAACCTCTGCTACAGCGATTATTTCGTTGATAGCAGGAACATAGCCGATGCTATGCTCCGTTCAGACCTTTGTAATGTTGATCTCCCCAGTTAAGCTTGCACCGCGAGAAGAAGTACTTCTTCTTAGATCGAGTGACTGTATTTCCGTCCAAAAATCGTTCATTTACCTTTTCGCAACTTTGTTTGAAGCGCCTGCGCACACGACGGCTTCTTGTCCTGTCTCAAGAAGGCGAGTTCTCCACGAAACCGCAACTTGGCTATTATAATTGCTTCCCAAGTTGGCATCCCGGAGGCCTTCCAGTAAAATTCAAATTAAATACGGTGTCCTGCACAGCATAATTAAGTTCTTGCGCTCGTTCAGTCCAACCTGGAAAGTTATATTTAGCCGTATTTTTTGTCTCAATAATACTTCGTCCTGAAGTTAATTAACACTGCCTCATGCAGCCATAGAGGCGATACAATCGTTGACAACACCTTCATTCATTCTGATAAGACTATCAGGAATATTTCGAAGTAGGGCACCAAGTTCACCATACATTCTGTCCATGAGTCGCTGCACAACATACCATCACCCACCGGGTCATCAGTTGTCCTCAGGTCTTTCTTAATCGGTGTATGGATACCTTCTAGATGGCTGGACGACTTTCTCCCTCTTTCTCCGACTTTTTTCACCACTGCGACGGGCTTTGGAAATGTTCAGTACGTCCTGTAGTGCCTATTGAATATTTTTAATTCGCTCCTAAAAATATATTTCTCCCCACAATCTAACCCAAATGCCAATGTGCCAACAATTCAACATTTGGTGACATTTATCATAGTTTGAGAAAAGGAAATTATACCTAAATGATCACCGATAATTCAAACTATGAAAAGGGGTTCAATTCATCATCATTTTAATGCAATATTCAAATAAACACATGTTGATGATGCAAGTATATTGAACTTGATATAGAAGGCTAGAATTCAGCATCCATTTTAAAACAGGTAGATTTTTCAATTAAAATGTTACACCATCGAAAAATCTCTGCCTCAAAGTTAAGAAAAACAAGAGCGGATCAAACAAACAAGTTGTTTTTGGATATCGTAGTATTCTACCAATAACTTCAAATACTGTTTGACGTTCAATTTATTAGTTTTGGATCAAAAATACGCGTTTCACAGCTTAGTTCCAGTTGCCGTAGGTTACTTTAGTCTTGATATCCTAAAAGATTCCTCCGACTCGTGAGCAGGGTTCGTGTTTGCATACTAATGGTTTTCTAATCTGGTTACACGCTGCTCAGAAGGTAACTGCTGGAAGAAGACTGACGACGCCATCTGCATAAATTCCTTGCTATTTATGGTCATCGATGAGAAGGAGTTGAATACAGTCTCAGGACTCACCATCTTTGACGGCCAAGACCATTATTCAGTAACAATGCTCTGATGCAATGGTGTATGAACATGAGGCTGCAGCTCTGTGAACTATTCTGTGATGACACACTTCTCAACATAGCAAGACAATGGTATACTCGGGCCATTTACACGAGAGACATGATGCATATCCTAAAATACTTGTCTGCCATATGCTCTCAGCCGGCCGGAACTTGAATGTACTCATTTGTTCCATAGAACTCTAGCAACTACAATGTGTAACCTAAATACTGTACCTTATTTGAAACAATTGTAACCTTATCTGAACATTTACTTACATGCTTAGATTAGAAGTTTATTCTAGACTTAGGGAATACTCAGTGAAGCAACAATACCACTGGGTATTTCGTGAAAATATAGTTCCTTATGTGAACTAAAAGCCAATCACGGTACATTCTTCTCAATAAGCGCTAGCATTAGGTAAAAACAATTCCTTTACACGTACGTTCACAAGAACTTGCTT
>SDVV010043328.1:0-10260 GCA_016164225.1 Gammarus roeselii
ACTCTATTTAGTTTTCAATGGTTATTGCCCGTGCATTATGTAATGTATTCGATGTTGTTACCGTAGGATACCGTAGATTATGACACCTTTCTCTTTGTAAGTGATGACCATAGTTTATACGTGGTATTTTATAGCACAATCGATATTATTTGATTAAATCCATTCCCATTTTCCCCGTTGTATGCATATTTTATTTTCAGAGATTCGATCACATCGTTAAGACTAAGATAATAGCTGCAGATACGCTCACGTATTTTATGATTTATTTATACATATTTATTTATGATATATATACATGGCTTTACATTATGCTCATACTATGAACATTTTCATCATATTATGAACATTTTTCATCATGTTATGTTCATATTAAGTCTAGGGTTATAGTGATATACGTACACGCATGTTCAATACATATTTAGGTGGACAATCAAACATGTTCAAGCTTATATATATTTTATTTACATAGGAGCATATAAGGAATGTTTACATACTATGAATGTTTACAGGTTATAACATGTTCAAGTTGACGTATTTTTTGCCATTCACTCGAGTACATACGTCAGCGAAGGTCTCACCCGGCTTACACCACTTTCATGTTAAATACATGTTTACATTAGTTTGATCAGCCTCTTCAATGGATTTTTTGGGAATGTCCGGATGGTCATAGGCATGAGTGTTGCAGGAGTCGAGATAGTAACGCTTGTTTTCAAATTTACCGCGACAGTTTTTAATAGTGCATACAGGTTGAAGCTGGCATGCTTGTGCGCGAATGTTGTGTATGGTCTTAATGTGTGAAAGTTTTTTGGTTATGGATGTCTCTGTATTGTTCATGTTTGATTTTTTGGCTTGTGTCTGGTAATTGATACCCTTAGCAGCTGGTTTGTGACCTCAGACTCGAGCAACATACTGTAACACGTTGGCTGCAAGCAAATGATCTCACTCGGGTAATCGTCGGCTGTTTTTCTTTTCAGAAGTCCCAGCTGTCATTTTCTTGGATTCATCGTACAAGGAATGATTTTTCGGGTAGTTGGAGAAGTTCATGTATTCCGCCTCAATATTGGTCACGCATTTGAACAAGATCAGCAACGAGTCTGTGTCAGTAGATTAGCAAAACGTTGTAACCGTAGCGTGGTTTCAGTGTGTGTCATAAAAAAACTGTAGACTTTTGCTTCAGCTTCTGTTTGGAGCTGATGAGATATATATCTATAATACCTTAGGTAGCTGAGTGCAATTTCAATTTACTTAATATCTATTGCATTGTTTTTAATGCAAGGCAGGATGCGTTGCAGTGCACTTTAATGCAAGTCATGTTGCATACCTGCAATTTCTTCATCGTGCAAGGAATGATTTTGGGGTAGTTGGAAAAGATCATGTATTCAGCCAGAGGAGATTGACGCATTTTCTCGCCTCAATATCGGCCATACATTTAAACTGAAATAATATCTATCGCGTTTCACTGCTACCCATTCTGTATTGCAACTCATTGCAAGTCATGTCGCATATATGCATTTCAATGCCAGCTATTCGAGTTAAATTTAGGATATAGCAAACAAAGATTTATACAATATATTTTTTATGGATAATAGTTTTATAACACGTTTTTATTAGGGAAGTACATGGGTTATCATTTATACGAGAACACAACTATTCACTCCGACAATCGACACGAGCAACTGTACGAAAAATAAATAACGATTTTCGACCGCCCTCGCTGGTCTTATCTTGATCCTCGGTATCAGTGGCACTCCGCGGATTCTTTGTCGATGTTGAACAATATTTCTCACCTGGATCTGTCGGCTCATCATATTGATGTAGGAATTATCATCTGGGTGTTTTTTTTCTCTGATCTAATGGGTTCTAGACTAATGCCCTTGATACACATTTTAGATAAACGGATACCTTTGGGAAAAGTGTATGCAACACTACCAGACCTATCCTTGTAACCAAACCTTTTTTTCTAGTCTTCAGCAAGTTTTTTCTCGACGCAAGTTTTTAAATTTTAGTTGCATGTTTAGGACATCGAATCGTTTCAGGTTTTTTCTTACTATTGCCAACATTACCATTCACTATATCCCCGCAGATTTCCGAAATATACATAATTCTCCTAGCACTTAAACGTTTGAGACATGATTCTCTATCTCATGTTTCATTACCAACAATTTTGAAACAAAGTCAGATATACATTTTATTTTATTGTGAAATTTTACGCTTCTTATACTAGATACCCTGTCATTACCCCACTTGATAATTCGGTTTCCTTCAACTTTAACAGGGTTTTCTTCACATGACATCTCCTCGGTATTACTATCACGTGTTTCAATATCACTGTCACTGGTATTCATTCTACTTGAAGTATCCCACGTTTTCCCTCATATTTTCTTTATAATACATTTCGGCTAAGGCTTGGGTGTACTCCCCCCATTTGACCCAATCTTTTTACGTTCTACGTTTGGATGTTAGTGGCATCGCTCTTTCTTTACTGCTCGCACCCTGTTGAGCACTGTCTATATCATTATTTTTGATACCCATGTCCGGATTATTATGTTCTATCAATACACCCGTTGCATCCTTAGAGCTCATATTTCGTCGTTCATTTTTAAGATTGCCATACTGAAGAGGATGGTGTCCCTTGAGAGGACGCCAAAACCCGAACGTCGCTCTTGATTTGCATAGTTTTATCTCCCCACTGCAAATAACACATGCTCCCGTGTTTTCCTTTCTGGTTAAATATTTCCATATCAAACTTGGCGACATCCATCTACACCAAAAGCGGACCGTTAACTGAATGAGTACAAATCTGAGTCTAATTTTAAATATACTTTTATATGCATGTAAACAGGGTCGTTAGCCCCACTGTGTCGGCATATGTGTCGATACAATGCATATATACAGGGTCGTTATTCTCACTGTGTCGGCACATGTGTCGACACAATGCATATATACAGGGTCGTTAGCCTCACTGTGTCGGCACATGTGTCGATACAATGCATATGTACAGGGTCGTTAGCCTCACTGAGTCGGCACATGTGTCGTTACAATGCATATATACAGGGTCGTTAGCCTCACTGTGTCGGCACATGTGTCGACACAATGCATATATACAGGATCGTTAGCCTCACTGTGTCGGCACATGTGTCGATACAATGCATATATACAGGGTCGTTAGCCTCACTGTGTCGGCACTTGTGTCGATACAATACATATATACAGGGGCGTTAGCGTCATAGTGTCAGCACATGTGTCGATACAATGCGTATATGTAGTGTCGTTAGCCTCACTGTATCGGTACTTATGTTGACACAATGCATATATACATCGACTGGATCAGCTTCACGGTATGTTATGTTAAAATATCTATTCATAACCTAACCTAACCTATTGTATCCAAGAAATTATATATTCCGATTGACTTTTTCATGCTTGCATATGATTTTTAGATGAATACCTAAGCAGCCTAACCTAACCTAACCAACTTAAACGAGAATTATGTGTCATCTTTCGAGATATAATGCTTACGTAGGATACTTATTCATCGACTGGATCAGCTTCACGAAATGTAATGTTAAAAGTACTAATCATCCTAACTTAACCTACACTATTGTATCAGAGAAATTGTGTATTTCCAATCGACTTTTCATGCTTATATATGATTTTTCAGTGTTTTAGGATTATTGCATAACAAATATCTTCACTTGACATTCCCATTTTGACCTATCCTTTGCAGCTTTGATTTACACTCACAATTTTGATCTAGTAAATCATCAAAAACCTTACCTAACCTATCCTTATGTATGGTTTTCAGTCATTGATATATACTTATGAACCCCCTCCACACGGTTCTTCATATAACTTTCACCTAATTATTTCTACTTCGTGGTCACTCTCGACTTATATAAGTTAGCAGAAAGGACAGATGTTCAATCTTAGATGGATTGAATGTTCCAAGTAATTCATATTCGTTTCCATCATCATACAAACGGACACAAGGTTGCACTCTATGTTTTTCTTATTTTCATTCGATAGCTCCTGGCACTACATCCTCTGACGACTTGCAGAGTTGATTTGCCTTTTCTTTCCTATTATTTTCATATGCATGCCAGTGACTTTGTTTCAAATGTCTCCATACATTACTTGTGGATTTATGTTTATTCAATTTTATTTATTTCTGGCAAAGCTTACAGACCCCCATCACCCCATTACTTCCGAACAAACGACGACTCAAGCTATACCCCATCCTTCCACAACAGAATCACATTCTTGATTGAGCAAGATCTGATCGGACACTGATTTATATCCTACCATTCTGTCACACGGATATAGCATATACCACGAGATAGGTTTATGACAATGTGTAAAACATATTCTTCTACCAAATTCGACAATTCGATGTTACCTGCGACTGACACGTTGTTTGCAATTCATCGCTTAACCTTTGAGTTCAGGATATTATAAACAATTGATTTAGGATTTACATAGTTTTATTAGTATTTGTTAGTATTAATTACAGATTTTGCTGGATTCAACCATACTTTCTATCTCATTTCTTTTGATTTGTAACCGCGTGGTTCGTACATCCAACCGTTGCCATCGTCACGATATTTCAGTTTTCTCTCAAAATCCTTCATATACTCCAGCATTTCTTTGATGCGAACACCGAAGGCTGTTCCGTTCCCTTGAGTCCACAAATGTAAAGCTTCTTCATCTTGAACCTTAATTATTCGAAACTTCTCCAATTCAAAGTTATTCTGTTCTTCATCATTGAGGAATTGTTGCGTACGTTCCAGATTTTCTTTGGTTCTTTGGTAAAATCCGTTTTCCACTACCTCAGCTTTATTAGTCATGATGATTTTCCACTTGGATCATATCGATTGCGAGATTTGCTTTCTTATTTCCCTTGAACTTTGTTACATACGACTGTAACCCGTCGACATTAGTTACCCAAAGCCGACATCCTTTTTCCTTCATCCCTATATGAATGTTATGTCCCACTCTTTGGTTTCTTGTTTTACCCATTCTAAGATAACTGTTATTTGCTACACCTGTCAATATTTGTTCGATCCGACTCATATCATCTTCGGATATTTTTTCTTCCAAAACAGGTAAACTAATTTTTGCCACGTGAACATTCATTCATGTCTATTTGAGGATGAGCTGTCCTGCTTCACTTGCACTCAACGTAACACTGACTTCAATCTTGGCATGTAGCTAGCTTTTATAATGCGATTGCAGACTTTCTTTTTGCAAAACATTAGGCCTATCATCGCTCGCCTTGGTCATCATCTGTGTATGTATGTATGTATGTATGTATGTATGTATGTAAGTATGTATGTACGTGTATAGGGGTGTGTACGTATGTGCTTGTGCATGTTCAAGCGTATGTACGTGTACATGAGTTAAAAAAAGGATAACAAAATTTAAAGTTCAATACAATTTTGAAATGCAAAAATTCAATAAAATAAAAAAAATTGGCGCCCGGACCTTTCTTTAGTAGCCAAGTTATCACTTCAATGAACGTACTTGGCTTTGTCCGAGCGCCAAAAAAATTGAAATTTTATTGAATTTTTGAATTTTAAAATTATATTGAATTTCAAACTTAGTTATACTTTTTTAACACATGTACACGTACATACGCTTGTATATACACATGCACATACGTACACACCCCTATACACGTACATACATCCATACATACACATATGATGACCAAGACTAGCGATGATAGGCCTAATGTTTTGCAAAAAAAAAACTTGCAATCTCATTATAAAAGCTACCTGCACGCCGAGATTGGAGTCAGTGTTACGTCGAGTGCAAGTGAAGCAGGACAGCTCATCCTCAAATAGACATGAATGAATGTTCACGAGGCAAAAATTAGTTTACGTATTTTGGAAGAAAAAATCTCCGAAGATGATGTGAATCGGGTTGAACAAATATTGACAAGTGTTGAAAATAACAGTTATCTCAGAATGGGTAAAACTAGAATCGATAGAGTGGGAGATAACGTTCATATATGGATGAAGGAAAAAGGAAGTCGGCTTTGGGTAACTAATGTCGACGGGTTACAGTCGTATGTAACAAAGTTCAAAGGGAATAAGAAAGCAAATCTTGAAATTGATATGATCCAAGTGGAACATCATCATGACTGTAAAAAAACTGAGGTAGTGGAAAACGGATTTTACCTAAGAACCAAAGAAAATCTGGAACGTATGCAACAATTTCTCAATGATGAAGAACAGAATGACTTTGAATTGGAGAAGTTTCGAATAATTGAGGTTCAAGAAGAAGAAGCATTACATTTGAGGACTCAAGGAAACGGAACAGCCTTCGGTATTGGCATCAAAGAAATGCTGGAGTATATGAAGGATTTTGAGAGAAAACTGAAATATCGTGATGATGGGAACGGTTGGATGTACGAACCATGCGGTTACAAATCAAAAGAAATGAGATAGAAAGTATGGTTGAATCCAGCAAAATCTGTAATTAATACTGACAAATACTTAGAAAACTATGTAAATCCTAAATCAATTATTTATAATATCCTAAACTCAAAGGTTAAGCGATGAATTGCAAACAACGTGTCAGTCGCAGGTAACATCGAATTGTCGAAGTCTGTAGGACAATATGTTTCACGCACTGCCATAAACCTATCTTGGGGTAAATGCTATATCTGTGTGACAGAATGGTAGGATATAAATCAGTGTCCGATCAGATCTTGCTCAGTCAAGATCGTGATTCTGTTGTGGAAGGATGGGGTATAGCTTGAGTCGTCGTTTGTTCGAATGTAATGGGGGTCCGTAACCTTTGCCTGAAATAAATAAACTTGAATAAACATAAATACACAAGTAATGTATGGCGACATCTGAAACTAAATCATTGTCAAGAATATGAAAATTATAGGAAAGAAAAGGCAAATCAACTGTGTAAGTCGTCAGAGGATGTAGTGCCAGGAGCTATCGAATGAAGATAAGAAAAACATAGTGTGAGACCTTGTGTCCGTTTGTATGATGATGGAAACAAATATGAATTAGTTGGAACATTCAATCCATCTAAGATTAAACATCTGTCCACTCTGCTAACAAATATAAGTTGAGAGTGACCACAAAGTAGAAATAATTAGGTGAAAGTTATATAATTAACTGTGTGGAGGGGTTCATATGTATAATCAATGACTGAAACCGTACATAAGGTTAGGTTAAGTTAGGTATCTGATGATTTACTAGATGAAAATTGAAGGGTGAATCAAAACTGCAAAAGATAGATCAAAATGTGGAGTCAATTGGAGATATTTGTTTTGCATTAATCCTAAAACACTGAGAAATCATATGTAAGCATGAAAAGTCGATTGCAAGATACTTAATTTCTTGGCTACAATAGGTTAGGTTAGGTTAGGATGATTAGTTCTCTCAACATAACATACCGTGAAGCTGATCCACTCGATGAATAAGTATCATACGTAAGCAGGATATCTCGAAAGATGACTCATAATTCTTGTTCAAATTGGTTAGGTTAGGTTGCCTAAGTATTCATCCGAAAATCATATGCAAGCATGAAAAAGTCAATCGAAAAGATATATTTTTTTTGATACAATTGGTTTGGTTAGGTTAGGATGAATAGATCTTTTAACATAACATACCGTGAAGCTGATCCAGTCGATCTATATATGCATTGTGTCGACACATGTACCGACACAGTGAGGCCAACGACCCTGTATATATGCATTGTATCGACACATGTGCCGACACAGTGAGGCTAACGACCCTGTATATATGCATTGTATCGACACATGTGCCGACACAGTGAGGCTAACGACCCTGTACATATGCATTGTATCGACACATGTGCCGACACAGTGAGGCTAACGACCCTGTATATAAGCATTGTATCAACACATGTGTCGACACTGTGAGGCTAACGACCCTGTATATATGGATGTAAAAGTACATATAAAATTGGACTCAAATTTGTACTCATTCAGTTTACGGTCTGCTTTCGGTGTAAAAGGATGTCACCAAAGTTGATATGGAAATATTTTACCAGAAAGGAAAACACGGGAGCATGTGTTATTTGCAGTGAGGAAATAAAGCTATGCAAATCAAGATCGACGTTCGGGTTTTGGCGTCCTCTCAAGGGACACAATCCTTTTCAGTATGACAATCTTAAAAATGAACGACGAAACATAAGCTCTAAGGATGCAACGGGTGTATTGATAGAACATAATAATCCAGACCTGGGTATCAAAAATAATGATATAGACAGTGCTCAACATGGTGCGGGCAGTAAAGAAAGAGCGATGCCACCAACATCCGAATGTAGAACGTATAAAGATTGGGTCAAATGGGGGGAGTGCACCCAAACCTTAGCCGAAATGGATAATAAAGAAAATATTGGCAAAACGTGGGATACTTTAAGTGGAATGGATACCAGTGACAGTGATATTGAAATGCGTGATAGTGATACCGAGGAAATGTCCTGTGAAGAAAAACCTGCTAAAGTTGAAGAAAACCGAATAATTAAATGGGGGTAATGAAAGGGTTTCAAGTATAAGAAGTGTAAAATTGCACAATAAAATAACATGTGTATCTGACTTTGTTTCAAAATTGTTGGTTATTAAACTTGAGGATAGAAAACCATGTCTTAAACGTTTGAATGCTAGGAGAATTATGCATATTTCGGAAATCTGCGGGGATATAGGGAATGGTAATGTTGGCAATAGAAATAAAAAATCTTGAAACGATTCGATGTCATGAACATGCAACTATAATAGAAAAACTTGCGTCAAGGAAAAGCTCGCTTAAGACTGAAAACAAAGTTTTGGTTACAAGGATAGGATTGATAGTGTTGCATACACTTCTCCCAAAGGTATACGTTTATCTAAAATGTGTATTAAGGGCATTAGTCTAGAACCCATTAGATCAGAGAAAAAAGCCACATCCAGATGATAATTCCTAGACCGATATGATGAGCCGACCGATCCAGGTGAGAAATATTGCTCAACATCGATAGAGAATCCGCGGAGTGCGACTGATACCGAGGATCAAGATAAGACCAGAGAGGGCGGTCGAAAATCATTACTTATGTTTACTATAGTTGCTCGTGTCGATTTTCGGAGTGAATAGTTATGTTCTCGTATAAATGATAAGCCCATGTACTTCCCTAATAAAAAAGTGTTATAAATCTATTATCAATAAAAAATGTATCATAGGAATCTTTGTTTGCAATATTCTAATTTTAACTCGAATGGCTGGCATTGAAATGCATACATGCAACATGACTTGAAATGAGTTGCAATACAGAATGGGTAGCATTGAAACGCGATAGATATTATTCAAGTTTAAAGGTATGGCCGATATTGAGGCGGAAAAATGCGTCAATCGTCTCTGGCTGAGTACGTGATCTTTTCCAACTACCCCAAAATCATCTCTTGTACGATGAAGAAATTGGAGATATGCAACATGACTTGCATTGAAGTGCACCACAACGCATCCTGCCTTGCATTAAAAATAATACGATAGATATTAAGCAAATTGAAATCGCACCCGGCTACCTAAGGTAACATAGATATATATATCTCATCGGCTCCAAACAGAAGCTAAAGCAAAAGTCTACAGTTAATTTTATGACACACACTGAAACCACGCTACAGTAACAACGTTTCGCTCATCTACTGACACAGACTCGTTGCTGATCTTGTTCAAAGGCGTGACCTACATTGAGGCGGAATACATGGACTTCTTCAACTACCCGAAAAATCATCCCTTGTACGATGAATCCAAGAAAATGACAGCTGGGACTTCTGAAAAGAAAAACAGCCGACGATTACCCGAGTGAGATCATTTGCTTGCAGCCAACGTGTTACAGTATGTTGCTCGAGTCCGAGGTCACAAACCAGCTGCTAAGGGTATCAATTACCAGACATAAGCCAAAAAATCAAACATGAACAATACAGAGACATCTATAACCAAAAAACTTTCACACATTAAGACCATACACAACATTCGCGCACAAGCATGCCAGCTTCAACCTGTATGCACTATTAAAAACTGTCGCGGTAAATTTGAAAACAAGCGTTACTCTCTCGACTCCTGCAACACTCATGCCTATGACCATCCGGACATTCCCAAAAAATCCATTGAAGAGGCTGATCAAACTAATGTAAACATGGATTTAACATGAAAGTGGTGTAAGCCGGGTGAGACCTTCGCTGACGTATGTACTCGAGTGAATGGCAAAAAATACGTCAACTTGAACATGTTATAACCT
>SDVV010043329.1:0-10260 GCA_016164225.1 Gammarus roeselii
AATAGTATGGTATATTTGTTAGGCATTTGGCGGGTTGATGTATATATTTCCTAGGTTGCAGTAGCTTTGTTACGAGAATCTATCTACCCCATAGCGCATTATCCAGTTTTGAACCAGACTTATCGGTGTTACCATGTATCCGCATATTCCAAATGGACCGGTATCTAACCTATGTAGACTATTCGGTAGTCATAGCTCGATTTTTTGTATAGTGAGTATCGGTTGGATGCCCTATAGCGAGAGAAGCTGAACGATATGGATCTATTGTAAGTTGTTATATTGTGATATGTACATATACCTAGTAATGATCGGATGATATATGCTGAATTTGTATCGTTTTGTGAATTTTGAATAGCTATCTCATGCTGTTATAGGATTTTTTAGGATATCTAAGGCTTGCATCTTCCATGTAGCACAATCTTTCAGGCATAATTGGTCGGTTATTGCATAATTTTTGCATTTTTATGTATATTTATATGACATTCTCTTACGATGAAACCGTGATAACTTTAGTTAAAGAAGATTAAATTTAACACTGTTTTAGACTGATTGGAAGAGTAATTTCATCTAATTTGTATATAATATAGCTCGTTCGTGTAGAAGTACTCCACATCATTTACTATATGTTTCAGTTTTGTTATGCTTTTTTTTTAACTTATTTAACACGTACATACGCTTGAACATACACATGCACATACGTACACAGCCCTGTACACATACATACATACACAGTTCATGACCTAGCCCGAGCAATGTTAGGCTAAACGCTTATCGAAAAGCAACATGTAATCAACTTATATTAGATAGCAGCGTACTGAGATTGGAATCAGTGTCACGTTGAGTGTAAGTGGGGCAGGACGGCTCGTCTTCAAATAAACAACAATGAATGTTCACGGGGCAAAAATTTGTTTACGTGTCATGGAAGAATAAATCTCTGAAGATATGAATCGGATCGAACAAATATTGACTATTGTTGAAAATACCAGTTATCTCAGAATGGGTGACACAAAAATCAAATGAGTGGGAGATTCGATTCATATATGGATGATTGAAGAAAGAAGTCGGCTTTATGTAACTAATGTCGACGCGTTACAGTAGTATGGAACAAAGGTTAAGAGAAATAAGGAAACATATCTTAAAATTGATATGATCCAAGTGGAAAATCATCATCATGACTGTAAACAAAGCTAGAGTAGTGGAAAACAAATTGTACCTAAGAACAAAAAAAAATCTGGATCGTTTGCAAAAAAAAATCTCAATGATGAAAATCAGAATTACTTTGAATTAGAGAAGTTTCAAATGATTAAAGTTCAAGAAGAAGAATCAATACATTTGTGGACTCACGGGAACGGAACAGCCTTTGGTATTCGAATCAAAGGTGTGATGGAGTATATGAAGGATTTTGAGAGGAAACTGAAATATAGTGATTATGGGTATGGTTGGATGTACGAACCATGCTGTTTTAAATTAAAAATAGAGATAAATGGCATTAATGATGCCAGCAAGGTCTGTAAATGATGCCAATAAAAATATAATTAAACCATGGAAATCCTTTATTAAATGTTTATATTATCCTAAACTCTAAGGTAAAAGCAATGAATTGCAATAAAATACATCAAGTCAGTTAATCGGAGTTACCATCGAATTGTCGAAATGAGCAGACGAATGTGTTTCAAGGTATGAAACAAATCTCAAAATGCCGCTCATCACAAATTCAACCATTACCATAAACCTATCTTGGGGGATGAATGATCTAGATGTGATACAGATTGGTAGGATATTAATCAGGGTACGATAAGATCTTGCTCAGACAAGTTTGTGGATCTGTTGTGAAAGGATGGGGTAGATCTTTTGAGACACCGTTTGTTCGAAAGTGATAGGGTAACGGGGGTCTGTAATCTATGCAGAATAGAAATATAATTGAATACACATAAATCCACCAGTACTGTGTGACGACATCTGAAACGAAGTCATCGTCATGAATAGGAATATCATAGGAAAAGAAGGCAAATCAGAGGTGCAAATCGTCAAAGGATATAGTGATAGGAGCTATTGAAGTAAATTAGGTTACCCTAGTGCGAGACCATGTATCCGATTGTAAGAAGCTGGAAACAAATATGAATTACTTCTAACATTCCATCCATCTAAGTTTGCAAATGAGGCTTCTCTGCTAACTAATATGAGTCAAGAGTGACAACGAAATAAATAACATAGATGTTAAAGTGGTATTTTGAGTCGTGTGAAGGGCTTCATATGTATACATCAATGACTGAATACCATACATAAGGTTAGGTTAGGTTAGGGTTTCGATGGGTGTGAATAACATAAGTGAAAGTGATGTAAATTAGTGTCAAAAAAATCAAGAATCAAATGAAATAGCTAAACCAATCAAATAAAAGATATAATTTACCTTTGAAAAATGAATGAAATTTGCTAGATCAAAATTGGAAGTGTATCATAACTGCAAAGGATAGATCAAAAGATAGAGTCAAGTGGAGATATTTGTTATGCATAATTCATAAAACAGTGAAAAAAATCATACGTAAGCAGGAAAACTCGATCGGTAATACATAATTCTTTGTTATAGTAGCTTAAGTGGGTCGCTATACCTGGCGCAAAATTATTTTATAGCTAACGTCAGATCAGCCCCCTTCATCTCCGTCTAGTGTCATATCCGCCACAAGTTGCTCAGACTACCAGACTATGGTACCATTTTTTGACAGCGAACATTCATAGCATTCCTCAGTCAGACCAGCCACTGTTATTTCCGCCACTGGCATATCAACCACGAGTTGTTCCGCCAACCGAACTAAGGTACCATTTTACTGGTAATCACTTTGATGAAACTTTTCTTACCCAACCTAACCAAACCTAGGGGTACGTGTTTCTTACCCGCGGGGCAAAGGTACGTATTTTTAACCCGCGGGGCAAACGTACGTATTTTTCTAGGGTACGTAATGCCGGTTTTGAGCGGTTATGACAGTTTGTTGAAGTTTCATTGAAGTGATAACCAGTGAAATGGTACGACTCGTGACTGATATGACAGTGGCGGATATGACAGTGGCTGCCCTGAGTGAAGGATGCTAAGATTGTAGCGCAAATGCGCGTGGGCTAAAACATTGTTTATCGTGAAAGCACATGTGCTGACAGATTTTTTGTGGTAATAACAGTGTCCGGCCATGACAGTAAGCTGAAGTGAAGTGGCGAATGTGCGCGTGTGGTGAAATAATTTTAGCGCGAATGTTGGGCTCTCGGCTAGGTTAGGTTAGGATGATTAGTTATTTTAACCTTACATGACGTGAAGCTGATCCACATTAAATATCTTGTAACAAGCGCATTGAACTTTTTTCGAATGGAAAAAGAAACAGATCAGAGGTATATTGACACAGATGTTAACCGACCCTGCAGATGCATACAAATGTTTGTATGTGTCTACATTGTGCCAGCATCGACCCCTTTATACGCCTACATTATGCCGGCATATGCCAGCATCAACCCTGTATACGACTACATTATGCCGGCATATGCCAGTATCCTCCCGGTGTATGCCTACATTATGCCGCCATATGCCGGCATATGCCAGCATCAACCCTGTATACTACTACATTATGCCGGCACATGCCAGTATCCTCCCGGTATATGCCTATATTATGCCGCCATATGCCGGCATCAACCTTGAATACGCCTACATTGTGAAGGCATATGCCGGCACCGACCCTGTATACGCCTACACAGAGAGAAAATGACTTGTAAAATGTACAATATTTGTCATGTTGACCTGTTCATAACCATATACATGTAAATGTAACATGATTTCTGCAAATAGTCTGTTTGAATCTACAATTATTTTCATATTGATTTTAGATCTTGTTGAATTTACATGTATCTGATAAATTATGCCGGTGTTTCACTTCTTCGGGCCATGTTCCCGGATGTCATGTTGCCACAACATGAATCTGGTAACTATTACATGATACTTAATAAGGAGTCAATTTGCATCAATTTGCGTCGCAACAAGTCTTCATAAATTCCATTCATCAAAATTACGCCGTTTTCCTTGCTAAACTCAAATCAAATATCATAATGAAGATGATTAATAAAACAATATATACTTCATCGATCCACTGAATCCTTAGTCTCTGACGGCGTTGTGGTATCAGCCTCCAACTCATAGCTGAGTGTCTCGGGTTCGAAACCCATTCGTCACGGATCTTTTACCTCTTTTGATATCATCAGAAACTCAAGCTTGTGTACCGCTCTCAACCTTGAACGAATACCAAGCGATCATCATTTATTTAAAAATATTGTTTATGAATAATTTTATAAGGAAAAGCTAATTTTTGTTTCTAGCCTTCGTGTAATATTACATGACGAAATCATTTAAATTCAACAGTACAAAATATGTAAATTTAAAAGGAAAATCTTATTGGAGAAAATTCAATAAGTCACGTCATGTTGAATTTACGATATGCATGTATCTATTACCATACATTTCTCTCTGTGTACATTGTGCCGGCATATGCCGGCACTGACCCTGTATACGCCTACATTGTACCGGCATACGCCGGCACCGACCATGTATATACGTATAAATGTATGTAAGTGTGTACATGGTGTGTGATATTGAGAAACCAATGTAAAATAGTTCCATGTGGAGTGATTTGATATGTAAATCGCATATAAAAATTACTATATATCATTATTAACCATCGAACTTGAATGAAAATATATCATTATTGGTCAAGTTTGTTAGGTTCCCTAGGTATTAATACATTTGACAATGTATGGCAACCCGTTTTGCAAATTTTGATATTTGATCTATATTGTCGTACATTGATATATATATCGCTAATTATGTATTTTAGATATGGCTTATATCCTCGATCTTGTTGACTGGTAGGGGCAACATATCCAACATTATAGCGAAAAATCATATTTTAACATGAAAACCATACATAAAACTTGCTAACGCTTTATAACCCATATCAATCACTACAATATGCGGCAAACTTACTTAATCGTTTATAACCCTGTAGTCTATTAGCAAGCGATCACCTAGCATTACTTGAAACTAATCGACATTACTGGACTTGTAACATGGGAAGTGAAAAAATATGTATACGTAGGTACACAATCTGATAAAGAAGGTAAAACTATATAGCCAAGTGGCTAGATTTGATATGAATAAAGCCTAAATCATTGAAGAAATACCAAACATATGTATGAAACGAGAAAAAGAGATAATTCTTGGTTAGATTAGATTAGTATAGGTTTGGATGGGTTGGGTTTACGGCCCCTCTACATTACAAACCTATAGTGAAAAATGCTTAGAATGGTTATTGTTAATGCTCGAATAAGTCAGATATTCTTATTTGGAACGAAATCTCCTAACAAATGCCTGAGTTAATAAATAATTTCGAACTGTTCAACTGTAAACGGTTACCATACATTTATAAAAGATAGACTTGAGAGAAGAAGCATCTAGTAAGGACATTCGAGCAAATAACCTAATTGAGTTGTTCAATGAATTATGGTAGTATTTTAACACTAACAATTAACACAAATCCAGTATATTAATTCTCCAAGACGACTTGGAATATGACCCAAATCCAATGTCGAGAGATAAGACATACCAATATTTTGGAACACTATATCCAGTGAAGCTAATTTATACTCAACAGTACATGGAATTAGGCAAATTTATACCTGATATAGTTATATTTCCTTTGATAACCGTTCAAAATCAAACATTAACAACAACTATAAAATAGTTGAATAAGATTCCCTAGTGTGGTCTAAGCAACATTGATTGAGTATGATATACGATGTATCCTACCATACCCCAGATGATAAATCCTACACCAATATAGAAGGTATATGGTCAATCATCACATGATGCCGATGAACATTACCGATCCTGCAATAGATATAAGTGAAATATTCCTGTATTTGAACTCCATAGGTGAATTTAAACAGGATTATGATCATATACCAACATAAAAAAATCATGCGGAAAAAATATCTGACATTAGAACAAACTACTGAGTTCATGCGTAATAAAGAAATAATACTACAATACCTGTTCAATCTGAAAAAATCCTAAACGTTACAAAGATATAATATCTATAATAGGACAAAATTGAAGCCCACTGTGTCATAACAACGAGCTCTGCACTGCTTTACAAGGTCACTTCTCAGCAATCAACCACTGATATGTAACAAATTTAGAGGTAACCCCCAGTCATCGTACAATACCTCAGACATACCATGAATCTGTTTAGTCCATCATCTCTGAACAACGTCGAGCAAAGTCACATCCTGGACATATCCAAGAAACTATATACAAGTACAGTTGTCACGAATGGGCCTGGCATGAGTCTCAAAGAGTGTGGACATAAAAATCTGGGCATCAGTTCACTGACAACCTAAGTAAATCACTACAACGATCAGCAGCTTGTCGCATAACCTCTCTAACAACTCCATGGAACTCAAGACCGACAACCACATGAACTCACAAATTCACGTTGAACACGGATGAAGTCCAAATGACTACCAAAGAGTGTAAACCGCCTCTACACCAGGACCCCTCCATCCAGTAAATCGTCTTCTGAAACGTTAAACTACACACTTGCTAGGGTTCAATGACGAAATTCCACAAAGATGCAGTACGAATTTATACCTCCTCAACATAAATTCAGATGATTATCGTGGAAAAAAATCATACAACAATATTAAAAAACCTACGAAATTCTCTACTCTGCTCTAATCACCATTAAAAATTGTAATACACTAGGGTATCCATCATAAAAAAATGGTCTACCTATACAAATAAACGTAAACGCAACGAGCTTTTGCCTAGGGGACTCTCTAACTCCTCCTTAACATTGAGGTATGGTCATACAATAAACATACAATGAGCTAAGAACAGGACTGAATTTTAACAAATCAAATCTGCTATATCTATAATATCCACGTCAAACACAGAACCAGGATTTTAAAAATATATATAGAGCACTAAAAATATACTACATGTAACTAAATTAAAACTGAAACATTGTTCTAAATTGCAAATACAAACGTAATATGTCCTAATATTCCTGTAATTGTAAAAAATACCCAATGTCTTGCATCGAAGATGGATACTGTACATTTAATATACAAAACTGAATGAAATATACCAAACGCTAGTGTTATAAAAAAGCCAGAAGATCAATTCTCTATCATAGCCTAAACGTACATAAAAACCATGATGTACGAGAAAAAACAAGCATGTAACCAACCAAAACACTAACGTGAATAAGTTGCCAAGCATGTGACTGATTTGCATAACTGAAACAAATAGTAAATGATGTGGAGTACTTCTACACTGACAAGTTACAGTATATACAAATTTGATGAAAGTATTCTCCAACGCAGTCCACAACAGTATTAAATTAAACGCTCTTTAACTAAAGTAACCACGGTTTAATCGGAACAGAATTTCATATATATATCTATATATATAAGTAGAGTATATAGGTATAAAAAGGCCCTGAAATAGGTACTACAAAAACGCCCTGGAAATAGATACTACAAAAGCGCCTTGGAAATAGGTACTACAAAAACGCCCTGGAAATAGGTACTACAAAAACGCCCTGGAAATAGTTACTACGAATATGCCCTGGAAAATAGGTACTGCGAATATGCCCTGGAGATAGAGGCTACATATATGCTTTGTGAAGGAATTACATTGGTCTTAATTAGGGACTACATATATGCTTTGTGAAGGAATTAGATATAGGATGACTAGATTTTTGAACCTATTATCGAATGTAATTGTTATGAAGTATGTTATTTGTTAATATGTCCGACTCAGGCGCTGTATCTCTCGGCCAGTGTAGTTTTATGTTAAGACAAATTGATCTTGTAGTCAAGTTAGTTACTTATGGTACATAGAGATACCAAGAACGCAAGTTTTTTGTGAGTCAGTCGATGTATTTGTTAGGATGTATGTTATTTGTTAGTGTGTCTGACTTAGTCGCTGTATATCTCGGACAATATAGTTATATGTTAGACAATTGATCTTGTGGTCAAGTTAGTTACTGATGGTACATAGAGATACCAACAACGCAAGTTTTTTGTGAGTCGGCCGATGTATTGGTTAGGATGTATGTTATTTGTTAGTGTGTCTGACTTAGTCGCTGTATATCTCGAACGTTGCAGTTATATGTTAAGACAAATACTCATGTGGTCAAGTGAGTTACTGATGGTTCATAGAGACTGCCCGGGACGGGTGGGGATGAGGGGAGGGGTTGACCGGAGTCAGGCGGTGTCCAAAACGCAAGTAGAAGCGATTGCTATAGTTCAACCGCAAGTGGTAATTAGCTATGACAATTAGCGATTTTATCTCTGGATGTGCGGTCACACAAAGATTAGTTTTTTCCATACGGGGATATTTCAGTTTCCTTACGGTATTTAGTTGCTTCCATTTACGATTGCTTATGTACGGATTATATAGATGTACGTTATTAAGTCTTGTCGATGCTGTATATGATTGTTTTGGAATATTTCGCACGGTAGGATGGCATGATATATATTACTATGTTAGTTATTAGATGACTCATTTGAATAGACGCCATTATTTATACATGATATTTTATATTGTACGATTGATATTGTTGATTAAATCCACTCGCTTTGTCGCATTTAATGTATATATTTTCATAGTTTTGTCAGGATCCAATGTTAAGAAACAAACATTTGCAGATACGTTCACGTAGTTTTTCAGATAAATTTTTCGGTAGACAATGAAACAAGGTTTATTTATACATGTATATTAATGGAATAAATTACACATTTACTTGAACAATTTTAGGGTTTTTGACACAACATTCACCCATGCTCGAAAAACATATCACAGTTGGACAATCAATCATGGTCAATTATATATATTTATTTGTTTTACATAGAATCATTTACATTGTTTTTTATGGGTTCCGTTGCAGTTCTTTCCAATGCATATTTTTCAATGCCTATTTAGGTGGACAATGAGACGATTTCATTATTATAATTTTCATATTTTTATATACATAACAGTATACATGGATTATTTACACTTTATGATCATTTAGAGGATAAAACCTGTTGAGGTACACGTACTTTCATCATTAAGTCGACTACATACGCCAAAGACGGTCTCACCCGGCTTGCGTCTCTTCCATGTTAAATCCATTTCTTCGTCGATTTCATTAGCCAAGGCACATTGCTCCCTCATTTTAGTGACGGTAGGTTTATTTTCAATGGATTTTTTGGGAATGTCCGGGTGACCATAGGCAAGGGTTGCGCATGCGTCGAGATAGTAGCGCTGGTTCTCGAATTTACTGAGGCAGTTTTTGATAGTGCATACAGTTTGGAGTAGGCATGCTTGCGCACGAATTTTGTGTATTGTCTCAAAGCGTGTGAATGTTTTCTGGTTATGTATATCTCTGTATTGTTCATGTTTGATTTTGGCTTGCGTCTGGTAATTGACACCTTTAGCAGCCGATTTTGTTGCGTCGGACTCAAGCAACATGCTGTAACACTTGGGTTGTAAGCAGATGATTTCACACGGGTAGGCATCAGCTGTTTCGCTTTTTAGTAGTCCTAGCTGTCTTTTCTTGGATTCATCGAACAAGGGGTGATTTTTGGGATAGTTGGAGAAGACCATGTATTCAGCCAGGGGTGCTTGGCGCATTTCCGTTCCAATGTCGCCACGCCTTTGATCTGGATCAGCAACGATTCAGTGTCCGAGTAGATGAGCGAGACGTTATCACCGTAGCGTGGCTTCAGTGTGTCATAAAAAAAGCTGTAGACTTTGCCTTTGCTTTTTCAAGCACGAAGAATCCAACTTGGAGTGGATGAACCATTCGGATTTTTTTTTGCTTGAGGATCATGATGACTATTTCGGGGCCGATGGCGTAGCAGTTTTTTAGGAGCGGGTTGGCACCGTGTAAATGTATACTTTAACGTTTAGAAGACGATTTACTGGATGGATGTGTCCTAGAGCATTCACGGTTTTAGCTACCCTTCACCTGATGAGATATATATCTTCGATAGCTTAGGTACCCGTCTACATCTTCGATTAGCTTAATATCTATCACATTTTCAACGTGGGGCAAGAGACGTTTTAGCGCATTTCCAATGCTAGTTCATTCGAAATAAATTTAGGATATTGCAAACAAAGATTTATTAGATATATTATTTTTATTGATAATAGATTTTGACACATTTTATGTTCATATA